>SAYR01009332.1:1654907-1679169 GCA_004382745.1 Argopecten irradians irradians
AAGTCATACACTTGTCAGCTCCGTTCACTATTGTTTGTACGACATACTATCTAGGCTACTTAGTGCCCGTTATTTCCGCAACCGGAGTGAGTAAGTCAGAAGAGTCCGTTATTCCAGAAAATATATCATATCTTAAAATAACAACGTTCTTGTTTATACCTTAACTCCTTTTGCGTTTTATTTCTTGATTCACGATGAGGCTATCGTAAAGCAACTATCTCATCCGCTATGTGTACGTCCATCTGGGGTTTTCTGATGATTGGTCGTGTGATAGATATGTGGAGCGTCTAAATTTGGTATACTTTAGAACTTTCTCACACGCATGAAATAAATCTTCTAGGACATAAGTAAGGCGTTGTTATTGAGATTTTGAATTAATGGTTCTTTACCGCCTCTCTATATTAACCGGTAAGAGGGGTTGTTCGATTTTCACTCATAGCATTGTAGCGGAGATAACTCCCGCCCTTACGCTATGTCCTATAGGCCATACATCGAACATAGGTTACAAGATCCGATTAAATGTTAACGACCAAGATATACACCTAGGTCGTGCGTTATTCTTTGACATATTGAGGATCTGATGCACATGGTGCAGTAGCCAAAATATATCGTGAGCTCAAACATCTCAACTTATAGCAGTTACACCCTTCCCGCTCCTCCTATTTTTTAATACACTCTAAAGGTCAACTACCAAGGAACACGTCGTTATTTTACCCCCAAGATACTTTCTGTCAGGACGATACTCAATATATGGATGTAAAATCCAATTATCGCTCAGTAATTAACTCTAATTGACTCATGTAAGCGGCTACATGAGTTTAATATATACTAGGAAAAGTGTTTGAACCGTGGATCTCCCTCGTTATACTGACGACGGATGTTACTGTTACGGGCACGGATCAGCGGACGGACGGAATCGGACGCGATCGAGATACCCGGAAACAGAGACACTCATGCGCTACAGTGACGATATATAGCGACTGCTACATCGTTTATTTTCGTGTCCACGCATTGTCGAGCGACAGATAATACATTCAAAAGCTAAAATTGATCTGATATTTCTTAATTCTTTGGTCGGAAGCTTAACGAAAATATATCTCTGGATTAAGTTAATATTGGCTTCGTTCAGTATTGTACTTAAGGTGAACAAAATCAATTGTCATTGTATCTATAGTCTCACTAGTCACTGACAGTTGAGTTATTAACAATACGGGACCGACATTTAATAGACAGCGGAGGATAAACTTAACAGTTCTCGTCCGTTTATTTACCGAGATACTATAGTTGTTTTCTTATCTCTATACATGAATACTATACGGTGTATTATATATGGTCCTTTACCGGATTTTCTCAGAAAACAAAATTATAATGTTAACTTCATGTTTATGTTTCCTCTCATCTTCACCTCTGTAGCCATCTAATTGTATTCAATGAAAATAATTATGCTCTTAAATGACATAAAAATACGATTTTAGCCATTTTTAAATATGATACATGTATAACGACAATAGTGCTACGTCGTGCACCTATTTACTCTTTCAGCTGTAATGTTAGTTCGTGTGTTTTAGAGTAGGAGCCATATATCCAACACCAATATTATGTATTAATATTGATTGTGGCAAGACTTCTCCTATTGAAGGCACTTAGGGTCGAAAACCTTTTAAATGTATTTTTTTTCGTCGTGGTTATCCACCCTAAGAATTTTAACTCTTGGGCCCTGTTTCTTCAACACAGTGGATAAACATAATCACAGTTAAACGTCCAATATTCAAATTCAACATAAAATAATTTCCTTTCATAGTTAACGTGGTGGCAAAAATGTCTTTTTGTTTTGAAGTATTCCATTATTTACCCCATCCTTGCCAACTTCAGAGAAGATGTAATACACGGTTTTTGGCAGGAAATCAGAAATGAAAAATTTCACTAATCCAGTGATTAATCAATACAATTTTGAACAACTGGGCCCTAGTTATCATTTCTCTTGGATGTAGTTAAGGATTACTCCTCTAAGATGTCAAAATTCTCTTGTAATTAAACTTTTTTCTTCATATAATATTTTTGGAAATAGGAGTTTTTGAGCTATTTGTAACTCAAAGATCCTAGTTACAAAGTATTGGATTTTATTAGAAATTTTAGCCGTTTTGACCCACATACACGAGAAAATTAAAAGCCATAAATAATTCTTAATGAATGTGTTTGATATGTATTGGGTGTTTTGTAGAATTTATTTTCCCAGCAGTCTTCTTTTAAAAATATAATCAGTTATGATTAACAAGACTCATATTCAGTGTACAAAAGTTGATATATTGAAACCTATGGATATAGTGTTGTTTGTACAGAGACACTTATATAATTTTGCTACTGACTCCATGGGCTTTTTCCCATGTCTCAGTGGGGGAATTATGACTATTGCACTTGTATGGTGCAGCAGTCACCAGCAGTCATATTACGCTGGGGTTAATTGATAAGCCGAATGATGTGGGGGTGAAGGTTATTGGGGATCGCCAGTGGTTATGTCACCAAGTCATCATCAATCCCTCGATACTCCAGGGTTACTATCACCGCCATTTTATCCACTCCCATCCTCGATACTATATGGGTTATTACTACTGTCGTTATATCCACCGCATTCTCTCGATATTCTCGGGGGCTGCTATCTTTGTCGTAATATCCACCACTGAAATATGTCATATCAAAACTGAAGTAGTTTAGAAAAAAAGACCAATCGTAGTGGCAGAGACTTCCTTTGAAGGTTACAAAAGACCGTCACAACTCAACCACCGTTATTAAATTGTACAAAATTGTACATCAAAGGATCAAATTACGTGTTTATCTGTTTGTCCTCGCACAAGCCTTCACTTTGACTACGTATCAGCTCATGGGTGAATATAACGTCATTGACAGTAACCCCTGATATATCGAGAATGTCTGTTTCATGGCTTGGCTAACGTCACGCTACAACAAAACTAAACATATCCAAATTGGAACACTTTTAAGACATTTGATACATATTTGTTATTATCCAATACAAACTAACAATAGCTGCTATGAACAAATAAAATTGCTGAATAGTAACTGTGGGGATTTTAACATGCCTTTTTCATCCAAAACTCAAGGCATCTATTTGTAAAATATTAGGAAAAGTCGTGATCCAAAACCTAAGCAAAATTTGAACAAATATCTTCATAACGCACTCCAATATAAGTAGCTTCACGTTAGGCGTTAAAGGATAAAAAAAAACAATATAAGTTTCATATTCATAAAAGTACATTGTATATCGTAAGAACATTTTTTTAAATAATTAATTTTTCTTTGTTTTCATACCAAATCTGGCTTTCTGATTGGCCAATATTTTTTTTGCATTTAAGCATTGATGTCACTATTTTTTAATTTTATCGGGGTATGAAAAAAAATTTTGTTTGCAAAACTGTGTGAATCCGCGTAGCGGATTCTCACAAAAGTTTGCAAACAATTTTTTTTTCATAACCCGATAAAATTAAAAAATAGTGACATCAATACTTAATAATTAATTTTATACTCTATTTGATAAATGAAAGTATGTTTAAATGTAACATTATAGTGGTTTTTTTCAAGGGATTCTTTTTTCCGAATCAATACGCAAACGTCAATGTCTCTATTGTGACGTCACGAAAACGTCGGCGTTTTCGCGCCATTCTCGGATTTTTTTTTTCATAGTGGTATGCAAAAAAAATTTGACCAATCAGAAAGCCAGATTTGGTATGAAAACAAAGAAAAATTAATTATACCACTATGAACAAAAAAATCCCGAGAATGGCGCGAAAACCCCGACGTTTATCGTGACGTCACAATAAGAGACATTGACGTTGCGTATTGATTCGGAAAAAAGAATCCCTTGAAAAACCACTATAATGTTACATTTAAACATACTTCATTTTATCAAATAGAGTATAAAATTAATTATAAGTATTGATGTCACTCTTTTTTTTAATTTTATCGGGTTAAGAAAAAAAAATTGTTTGCAAATTTTTGTTAGAATCCGCTACGCGGATTCACACAGTTTGCAAACAAATTTGTTTTTCATACCCCGATAAAATTGAAAAATAGTGACATCAATGCTTAATTGGATTTTACGGAAGCCTGTTAGGGTCACATTGAAAAAAAATATTATGTCGTAATAACGACTTAGTATGTCGTAATAACGACTTACCTATGTCGTTATAACAACTAAGTATCTCGTAATAACGACTTACCAATGTCGTTATAACGACTTAGTATGTCGTAATAACGACTTAGTATGTCGTAATAACGACTTACCTATGTCGTTATAACGACTTAGTATGTCGTAATAACGACTTAGTACGTCGTAATAACGACTTAGTCGTAAATAACGACTTAGTATGTCGTAATAACGACTAAGTATCTCGTAATAACGACTTACCTATGTCGTTATAACAACTAAGTATCTCGTAATAACGACTTACCTATGTCGTAATAACAACTTAGTATCTCGTAATAACGACTTACCTATGTCGTAATAACGACTTAGTATCTCGTAATAACGACTAACCTATGTCGTTATAACGACTAAGTATCTCGTACTAACGACTTACCTATGTCGTTATAACGACTTAGTATCTCGTAAGAACGACTTACCTTTGTCGTAATAAAGAGTTAGTTATGTCGTAATAACGACTTAAAATCTCGTAATAACGACTTAGTTATGTCGTTATAACGACTTAGTATCTCGTATTAACGACTTACCTATGTCGTAATAACGACTAATATCTCGTTATAACGACTTACCTAAGTCGTAATAACGACTTAGTATCTCGTAATAACGAATTAGTATCACGTAATAACGACTTAATATGTCGTAATAACGACTTAGTTATGTCGTAATAACGACTTACCTATGTCGTTATAACGACTTAGTATCTCGTAATAACGACTTACCTATGTCGTAATAACGACTTACCTATGTCGTAATAACGAGTTAGTTATGTCGTTATAACTTCTTTGATGATGAGTCGTTCTGCTCTTCTTCTTGTCTCTAGTGGTCTAAGATCTACATTTCTCTCCGATCTATCACGTATCCCATCTTTGAATTTTAACCTCGCATATCAATGCTGTCGGATTACTGCTTATACATTGACATCATCAGCCGGGTTCATTAGTCAGTAGACGTTTCACCAATGGTCCCTGAACGTCCTCGTGATGGTGGGGCGACAGTGGTGGTCAACTCACCATCTTACGATTTGATTTAAACTCATGTCGACATTCGCACAAATGTCCCGAAAGTAGTCGTTAAGCGAAAACATTATCCGAAATACATATGCATTTGAATTGGAATTGTATTGACAAATGTGAACAAATATTAGTTCTCTAATCTATTTACTTTATCGACTTTTTGAGAGTCGTAGTTATATTATGTCAAAATGATTTTATCCTATCTTTTCAAACATCTTCCAAAAATAACAAAAATAGATTCACTAACTTTAAGCTTTACAAAAATTTTGTGAGAGGCTATATTTATAGTAATTACAAAGATGTGTGAAGATTATTGATGAAAACCAATTTTATATCGAAATCAACAAAAGTGGTCAGGTTATGTTTAGTTAGACGATTAGAGTGCCTGGCGTTAATAGACTGGTTCCCTTCCCTTAGTTCTCTACTCTCCGCCAGGCTGCGCTCCGCTCACTAGGGACCGGTAGCGGGTAACCATGATGATTTTTTTGATTGGTCAATCTACATATCCGTTTCGCTGGTATTTTTTTTTTAGACGTGGGAAACCCCTTTACGCACGAAGCGACGGATCTTAACGTAAAGAATAAATAATTTATTTGAACGATATATAAACAAAATTAAATAAGATCTTAAGTTTTGAAATCATTTCGTGCTAACAGAGTTTAGTGTGTTCATAGGAACGACGTTAATGACGTTATTTTCTCTTAACGGAAGTAGCCGTCTCCATGATGACATATCATGCGCAGAAATGATGCGCACTACTCTGGAGTTGGAATTCTCACTCAAGATGGCTACTCGCTACCGGTCCTCAGTGAAACGTACGCAAGGGAGGTAACTGAGGCGGGAACCAGTCTATGGCGTTAACGGTTTACAATCAGGCTGTATTAAGTAAGCCATTTTAGTTGCAGGGCAGTGACGGTCCACTCTGAATTGACCAGGCTGTATTTAGGGTGACATTAGCAACGCCGGGCAGTAACGTTCGGTCCAGTCGGTATTTAGTATTTAAACCGGAAACGGAAATGAAGAAAAGTGCATGTTTGTAACTTCATTATATAATAATGTCATACCAGTAGAAGGAAGAAATGTGGTGGAGTTGTACATGTATGTTTCAAAATCCCTGTCCAGGCGACCGGGGTTCAATTGTCACAGAATGTTTCTATTTTGTTTTCAAATTCTAATAAACTCTATCACGCATCATAGTATATATGGCACTAAGCATGTGCATTTTTTTTATTAATCTTTTTATTGCAATTAAGCATGGACCGGATATACACTTACGATGGCCTGTTTAAAGGAATTTTAACCTCGCATATCAATGCTGTCGGATTACTGCTTAAACATTAACATCATCAGCCGGGTTCATCAGTCAGTAGACACTTCACCAATGGTCCCTGAACGTCCTCGTGATGGTGGGGCGGCAGTGGTTGTCAACTCACCATCTTACGATTTGATTTAAACTCATGTCGACATTCGCACAAATGTCCTGAAAATAGTAGAGAATCGAAAAACATTATCCGAAATACATATTCATTTGAATTGGACTTGTATTGACAAATGTGAACAAATATTAGTTCTCTAATCTATTTACTTTATCGACTTTTTGAGAGTCGTAGTTATATTATGTCAGAATGATTCGATCCGATCTTTTTAAACATCTTCCAAAAATAGCAAAAATAGATCATTATGTTCTTTATTTTAATTGATGCCATGGCTCTATCAACTCACATATGAATTAGGAACTGTCTGAATGCTAATAGGACGATAATTTACACAAACAAACAAAACAAAGTTGATGAATGAAGCATAAAAGGGAGACAACTTGAAAATAAGGTATGTATTCGTACTGTTGAGTTCAACAGGTTGGTGAATCAAGCTATTCAAATCACAATCAACAATCACAATCTTTCAAGCGTGAAATGATCTAAATAAAAAGCCTACGTTTGCTAGAAATCAATTTGAACTAAATTCTGCATTATTTTATATTCAGTGTTGATGATGGTTAGAGAAATTCGACAGGGATTTCTCTGATTCTGGCAAGTTTAGCTAACACTAGACATGAAGTAGGTACGGCTGCCGATCTCTAAAAATACAATAGTGAAATCGTTCAGTTTTTATGATGTAGATTTTTTTTTTTTTTTAATTTTTAATTTTCAGTTTTAAATTTTTTCAGTTGTCAGTTTAGATTTTTTTTATATTTTTCAATGTCAAATCATGTTTATAAAGTCTTTCATTGGTCCCCTTTGGAGAGTTGAAAACAAAATTTCCCAGACAAATATACAATTACTTTTAAGTACATCGTACATAATATTGTACATAATTGATTTTTTTCAACTAATGTAAACTAATGTATTCCCTTCATGGGTCCACTGTCCGCAGGAAACCATTACAAAAAGGAAGGCTCCTTAACTAAGATCCCCTTTTTCCTATGGACAAAGGGGAATTCCTTCCTTTCCTATGGACAAAGGGGGATTCCTTCCTTTCCTATGGACACAGGGAATTCCTTACTTTCCTATGGACAAAGGGGAATTTCTTCCTTTCCTATGGATAAAGGGGAATTCCTTTCTTTCCTATGGAAAAAAGGGGAAATCCTTCCTTTCCTATGGAAAAAGGGGAATTCCTTCCTTTCTTATGGACAAAGGGGAATTCCTTAAAACGTTCCTATAACAGGGCCCTGTTCATCTATAAACCGACCGAAATTGTGAACTAAATGTGTTACAGGGGAGGTAAGTCGTACATTCCATGTATTTAGTCTTGGTTTCTGCTTTTTGAGGACTAGACTACTAGATTTTTTTATTCGTTGTTCGGATTACGTTTTAGAGACGGGATTAATTATTTCACTACAGTGGGTAATATAAGTTCTTTAAAATTTGGTGAAACCAGGGTAAACTTGATAGATTCATCTGTCCGTCTGTCGGTCCGTTGTTCGTCGTCCGTGCGTCCGTCTCTTTGTCAACAATTCCAATTAAGAAGGTTTATGCCTATCATACGTTGAATGTCCGTATTACCGGTGGGGATGATAGTTCCCTTTTTCGCGCGACATTGTTATTATTGCGAAAATTTGATCCGTAATTATAGAATTTAAAACTGAATATCATTTAAGCCAGATCACGAAAAATTTAAACAACTCAAATTTAATTTTCTCGGTTTTAGACCAAATTGCGAAAAAATAACAGGAAAAAACGGCTATTGTACTTGGTTATTTTCAATGGAGAAAATAACATTTTCTTCAAATTTCTAGTATACTTATGAACTGTGAATTAATGCTAAATTTGCATCCTTGGGATAAGGGAAAATAATTATGTATAGACCATGCATGGGTTGCGGGCCAGCATTAAGCTAAGAGAGCTTGTATTAGACGTTTGTTTGTTTGTTTGTTTGTTTGATTAATTAACGTCCTTTTAACAGCTATGGTCATGTAAGGACGGCCTCCCATGTATGCGGTGTGTTGCGTGTATGTTGTGCGAGTTGTGTGTTTTGGGAGACTATATTAAACGTAACGTTTAGTATCGTAGTGGAGCGGAATTACAAGTCTAATTTTAAGTAGATTGGGAAGTTTTACATATTTTCCAGACTTCTTCTGCTGTATGGATGAAATGATTGGTTAATATGTTATCTGCAGCATCTTTGAGTAAAATTAGTGAGAAAAAAATGGTTCATGAAAGACAAACAGTAGTCTAGGCCCCCAGGGACTAGCTGTATGGGGTTTCAATAAGGGAAACAGTATAAAAAATCTTCAAAATTCTACTATCATAAGGTTTGCAGCATTGTTGAGTAAAATGTGAGATATTCTTATAAAGCTCGAGTTTGTGACCCTAAGCGATCGAGGGCTTGAGTAAAAAGGCAGATTAACATCCATAGTACTAAAGACATGAGAACTTTACCTGTACTTTACAAACTAGTTTAGGCATACAGGCCCTTTGGGACTATTGTTATGATTATATCTAATGGGGATGTTACATTAATTGCAGTTTCACTGTCTCACATGTAGATATAGAGTATATAATCAAAGATAAAAAGGTGACATTATTAAGCGAATCATCTCCAGAACCTCGTTAATGTAAAGGACGCACTTCACTTAATACACACAAATGTCTGACATCATTCACACAAACAGTCATCAAAGGAAGCGCTGCGTAAACACTCGAGAAAAGAGGTACGTTGCAAATGTATACGTCTAGAAATGTGACAGTATACTAACTAAAAGAGGGACGAGTTCATCGAGTGACTATTTTTTTCATGACACAATCATCACCATCCTCGATATTCCAGGGGTTATTATCACTAGTCATCATATTCATATATGTCATAACAAAACTGAGGCAGTTCAGGAGAAAAAAACTGGCCAATCAAATTCCTAAAGAGACTTTATTTGAAAATAAAACTAGTTTAAAATAATTAGCATTTTACTGGGAATGGTATACTGCAAACTAACGAATTTTCGAGTGCAATTATATTTCGCGTTTTTCACTGTTTTTCAAAGTGTTAATTTCAAGAACATTATAAGGTGTTTTATTTTCACTGAAAATCACGAAACTAAATCAATGTGGGAAAAAGTCGTTTGTCACAAATAAAATCCGGAAAATACGATAAAAATACGTTTGATTGTTATGTCTGGATTAACTTGCCTTAGAGCCAAGATGTATTTAACTAAACGTTGTAACATCCCAATGTTGTAAGTGATTAAATCTGTCGTGTTATTTGACACGTCAGATTCCCAATTGTCGGTCGTTTGACCCCCGTGGCCTTTAACGAGCGTATGTCACTTTTTTAGGGAGACAAGCGACTATGGAACTCCATAAGTGACACACTACATCTTTTTTTCTATGACGTATTTATGTAAGTACTACATGTACTATGATGCCGGTTAAAAAATTCTGCGTTAAAATATAAACAATATACTGATGGTAGCATCCTCGATATTTCAGGGGTTACTATCGCTCTCGTGACATATCGACAGTGATAGTAACCCCTGGAATATAACAAAATTAACAATGGGAAAGTGGAAAAATTCTAGGTCACATTGTCCTTATTCCATGGACTAAACGGGCACAAATAACAACTGTGTTTTGTCCTTCTAGGACTCGTCAGTGATGTGAGAGAAACCATACAGCTGTTTTGTCCATCTTGGACTTGTCAATGATGTTAGGGACACCATACAGCTGATTTGTCCATCTTGGACTCGTCAGTGATGTTAGGGACACCATACAATTGTTTTGTCGTTTTATGACTCGTCAGTGATGTTAGTGATATCATACATCTATTTTGTCCTTCTTGAATTTGTCAGTGATGTTAAGGACAACATACAGCTGTTTTATCCTTCAGTGACTCGTCACTGATGTTACGGACATCATACAGCTGTTTCGTCCTGCAAGGACTTGTCAGTCATGTTAGGGACACAATACAATTGTTTGTCCTTCTGGGACTCGTCAGTGATGTTAGGAACACAGCTGTTTCGTCCTTCAAGGTCTCGTTTCGTCCTTCAAGGACTCGTCAGTCATGTTAGAAATTAAGGTGTTAGCGATCTGATTATATTAAAATAATACGAATTTAGAACCATATTATGAAAATACATTCATTAAAATTAATGTCAAAAATAATTAAAAAAAAAAAACCTCGGTGGTGAGTTTTAGAATAAGCATGAGCATATTTTCTAAACATGGCATTTTCCGATTAACCACAAAATGGCAAGAAGGTTACAATTACCTGTAATATCACTCATTTGGTATGCCGAATGGCGCACGGAATGATTTTAATTAATTGTTTATCGAATTCATTAAATACTCTAGGTCGTATGACTCATTAAATATGATTTTAATTTTATTCATTAAAATTTAACCCAAAGACATATCGTATATATTTATTCCTTTCCAATAGAAACTTCACAACAACAAAAACCCTCGTTTGTCTGTATTTAGTTTATCCCGGTCTGACAGACGTTCATGACGTTTATACACCTATAAACGCGATATGTGTGTGTAAATAATGAATACATTAATTCATCCTTGAGACGTCGCGGTGTGCACCACAGGGACCCGGCACGAATTTCCACCCAACGGAATATACATATGTATTATATATGTAGTATGATATATATTACCTCAGAAACACAAGTCACTTGTGCCTTATCCCGGCTTCAACTCACAATCTACGGCTAGGCAACCATACCTGCAACATTATACACACACGTACATATATATACCGTGAGTTTCAAATTCGTGTCAGGTCCCTGTGTTATGTACTATATGCACCTCAGTAGTCTATCTATGCTCTGTCATTTACATGTAGGTTTTTTGTAGGATATACACCTCGAGTTTCACTTCACACCTGTCACGCGAGACAGTGTATACAGTATGTGTATACATTGTATCTATTTAGAAGCTGATATTCAAGTCCATACAACAGAAATTTAAGCCCGCCGTAGATTTTACAGGTATGGTTAAATTACCTGTCAATAAATCATGGAAACTTATTAAACGTAAGGGAATAAGTTACATCCTCGATATGTGCATCCGTTCAGCTATAGAACTATCATAATAACTACTAATTGACTGTATACTTACTTTTACATACATGTAGGTATTCGCGACGCGATAACCTTCATACGCTTGAAACTTCGTTAGCTGTCGGTATCTAGAACAGAATCCTCAGAAGATTTAATTGGATATACTTAAGTTGAATCTTTTTCTCTCTAAACATCCCTAGCCCGCTCTAAAAACACTTGAGCACCTACTTGAAATATAATTACAAAACTGATCGATATGATGTTATCCACCAGGCAAATGGTGCTAAATCATGACGGGCGGAGGTGAATTTCGTACCTGTTGTTTTCTCAAAGTTTCGAAGTTTTAGTCCGTTTGCAAGTGATACAGTTGGTTTTTCTGTGATCGTGCCGAGGACGATCATATCTTTTCCTTTATTTGTAGATGTATTATATATACAATTAACCTCATAAATTCGAACTTACATTGGTAAAAAAACCCAGTTTAATTCGAAGTATTTCGATGGAATTTAAGTAAACAAATCTCAAATACTTGGATAACTCTAAATTTTGTCTTCGACTTTACGAATGTTGACTTTATGAAATTAATGGTTTCTGGAATCGTGGTGTTTTCAAGTATTTTGGTATTCAAGTAAACCAAACTCGAATACTCGGATAACTCTAAACTTTGTTACTTTAAGTTCGAGTTAACATGGTTTGACTGTATATGATTTAGTGGTTTCTGAGATTTTAGTATTTTGAAGATCTTGATATTTTTATAGGATCGTGAATCCAAAATATCTTTTCATTCCTACGATCATGCGATTTCTTATATTCATGTAATTTCCATGAACGATGATCTGGTAATTTGTGTGGTCTTTTGATTTGTAAAATTGAATGTTTTCCAAGATAAAAGCGATCGATATGATCGAGTAATTCGTAATATCGAGTGATTCCAAAGATTATCTATAATTCGAGATCGAGAAATCAGCATTGCGACTGATTGTTTGATTCATAGAGTCTTACAATTCCTAAGATCTATTTGTTTATAAAATTTACTCTCACTAATGATGATCTTGTGTTTTCTAAGATCGATGGGTCTATACAATCATGTATATGTAAGATCTTGCGTTTCTTAATTTTAATACACAGAGAATAAAATGCATGATGCGTAAGACCAAATCATATACAATATATCTAAAATCAAGTCCTCAAGAGCATATATCCATTCTAAAACCACATGTCTATACAAAAAATGTGTGATACGTACGATATTGTGCTCCCTAAGATGAGTTGACGCTTAGCCTCCTAATTAATATCGCGCTATCTCTATGTCATTTAGGCCCTAACATGCTGCAATCAGTTTGATTATATTATTGTTACTATAATATATAGGGTTCGTCTCGATCCTTATTTACTAGGTTATATATTCCGAATCTTTGATGTATACATATCTATTCATATGTGACAATACAGACCGGTTTTCCAGTCTATTGCTACTTTCAGTATTAAAGCGTGCCGAGCTATTAAAGCGTTGATTTGTCGTGGTATACGCGGCCCCGATAAATTTAGGCCGAGAACAGTGATGATGACTTACACATTACTCCACGCTCGCTTCCTTCACAACATTGCCAACAGTTGCACAGCAGATAGTTTTTCACAGGCTCCGGAAAATGTGTGCAGAAAGTTTTACCGGAATTAATTGGTTCTTTTGGAAGAGTGAATATGTTTTTACAGTCTGTGTATAAAAGTTTTGTATGGTTTTCATGTCTAGTGCTTGTGTTTTTGGTTCAAACATTAGCTAACCAATGCGTTCTACAGAACGGACAATGCACGTACAATATACTTTTGTCACAGCAGACAGGAGAGTGCTCATCAAGGGGAGATAACTTTAGTGAACAACAGAATGACAATTCAAATCGACACGTACGTATCCTAGAAACGGATCTCGACGTCGTAAAGACAAACCACGAAAACAGAATCTTAGAGTTAGAGGCATCTGTTCAGAAACTCCTCAGGGATGCAGTACATGATGGGCCACGAAATCCCGGGGGAGAGGTTGGAACTTACAGTAACAACGCCATGGGACCCGGGCCAATCCAACAAGCCCCGAATCGGACTGAAAACACGCTACTCTCCCGACTTAGTCGGGAGTTCTCCGCACTTCGTGAGGAATTGAGGGAGAAAACATTTGCTCTCCTTGAAAAGGAGACTAAATACAATGAGACAATTGAAGCCTTGAGGGAGGCACAAGAAGATCTTGTGGATACGGGTGAGGAATTAATCCTGGCCGAGCACAAAGCAGCCACATTACAAAGAGAAAGATATATCCTTAAAAATCAGCTCAAGGATAAAACAGCTAGACTTGATGTGGCCACTGAAAAACTTAATATTTCCGAAACCAAACTTCGAGATTTAGAGATTCAACTCTATACTCTTGTTCGATCTGAGGCTAATCTCAAAGAAGAAATTGGATATTATATTTATAAGTTAAACAAGACGGAAAAAGCGTTAAAGGTTCTGCAGAGAAATCATACGGATTTAAAACATCGCCATGCGAGGACGAAACAGACGCTGAGAAAAACGGAGGATGAGCTAATGGAGTGTTATGCAGGTAAGAATGCTTCTTATCCTAAATAAAAATGTGTTTTAGGCGATACCAGCAACAGCAAAATCGTTCCTGGAAGTGTTAGAAATCACATTCACAGTACCCGCAATTTGTAATAATAAAATAGGTCATACTATACAGCATACACTCCTTAATTAAGGATTAAGTTGAATATCTTTTTTTAATATTATGTTACTCTTATACGGTATGGCTAACATAATTATTCCCACCAATGAAAATGCTTGTTACAAATAGAACAAGATTGAATTATTACGACATGTAATTTTGTTCAATGCGACCTTAACAGGCTTTCATAAAAGCCTAGTAATGTATCTGTCGATGAAAAGGATAATTACAAATATGAGAAATGCAAAACGTCTCTTTTCGTCAATAAGCGATAGTTCGTATCTCTATTCCTGTACGTGTATTACTATATAGACATTACATGTATATATTGTACATGGACATGAATGGGCATGGATCGTATGGAAATCAAATTGCGGAGAAAAAAGAAATTCGTATAACTCAAATACATGTGATATAAGCCAATCTGATGCATATACCCAGGTAATTACAATACCCTTATATGTATCGGGTTTTTACTAGACGAACTACTGTATGTATAAAGAAATCCATTACATATTTCAAATGTTTGATCTTTTTGTAAATACCCCTGTCACAGTATAGTATACAGTTTAAGTGTTATAGAATTGAAATCTGCAAACGAAGTTATAGGCCGATTTTCTACCACAGATATTTACCAGACAAGCTTTTCTTTCAGGAAAACATTATCTGTCGTCTGGTTAGGCATAAGTATACAAAATAAAATGTCTTCAGTTTACCTTACCATGACATGACTATTTATAACCTGATCACATCCCTATGCGATGCATATCCCTCGACCCTACCCCTATCCATTCCATCCAACCCCTACCTCCCCCCCCCCCCCTCCCCCCCCCCAACACACACCGAACCAACCCACATCCCCACCGGGTTGCTTATCCGGAACCCACAACCCCATCCTTCATCTCGCCACCATCTTTCCATTCCAAACGCTACCAACACCCATTCCCACCTGATCCATTCCTAATTCCTTCCCGACCCCATCCCTTATCCCAATCCAATCCCTACCAAACACTATCCCCACCTGATCCCCTTCCCACATCCCTTTTCCACCTTTATCCTACCCCTATCCCCAATCCCAACCCTCCACCAAACCCCCATCCCTACCTGATATTTATCCCCTATTCCCACCCATCCCTGTGTCCTCTTACCTTCATCCCCATTCCCTCATGTAGCCCATCTCTAGCTGCAAATATTAATGCAGCTCTAAAGACTTTTCAACCAATATCGCATGTACAGTAAGGCTGAAAGGTACTGAGGCCGTGTACACTTTATTCGTTATACCCAGTGTCTTCAATGCTATTGTTAAGATATTATACCACAATATTGTACGATATCGTTGGTTTGATGCTATAAAGTATAATATGAAATGACTTCCTTGATATACACACATAATTTTCCATCCTGATATGTGTGCATAGCTGTCAATGTTGGGACAATGTTATTTGTCCATCGGTTTTGATGGGACAATTTTTAAGACCTCTACAGAGGCTTATTTGCACTCATCAGACCACCTATATGAATTATCTGATGAAAAATCCCAATATGAAATGTCACTCATAACTGGTTATGGTTTCCATTGTGGCTATACGTAACCACTCAACAAGAGCACGATTACTTTGATGTTTTTGCGTAAACCTCTTTTTCTGGATGAAACATTGTTTGGAAATATATTTTATACAAATCTTCTAATACATTGACCGTGGATCGAACAATTCGGACACATAAAGTCACTTATGGACAGATATTACAGCAGACGGTTTAAATGTGTGTATTGCTTTTTACTATCCCAAGTTCATTCACCTTAACGCCCGCATTATTCTATATATATTCCGCCGAGTAGAGTCTTACATGCTTTGAAGTTAGTTTATAGAAGCAAATCAATGGTCTCTTAGGTTTTAATGGTACATCATGTGACCCGTGGCGGCTGAAATTATTAGGTTATAATGGATATTTAACTCCTGAACAGGTGTGTATTCTGTAGGCCTTGTAAGGATATGTCAAGGTAAGAGATGTTATTGTCAATGTAAGTATCTATTAGCATATAAATCATTGGTTACATGGTATACGCGAAGGAGTCAGTGTCATCCGTTTAAGTAATATTTGAAAGAAAATTCCAGCAAGTTTGTCACATAAAACAAATTGGAACTACCTTTTTGATCTAATAACAGATAAAGCCGTTTCCTGATATAACTGTCCTACAGGTAGGGCGATAGGAATTAACCTATCATTGTATGATCGGAAAAGGCGACTAAATTTCTTGATCCTATATTTTTCTCTTCTTCCTAACTGAACTTTTCTTTCTTAACAATGAAAGCAACTCTAATAAGATCTTATAAGGTAGGCTCTGGGTTTCTGTCCCCTTGCCGAAAAAAACACCATAGTCCTATAAAGTGGTAGTCTCTACTCCTGATTGCGCTCAGCATACAGGGAGTGGAACGACTGGTTGGCCTGTGTTAGTATAATGTGATTGGTGGAGTGGCTTGTTCTGTCCCCTGGTTGGCATGCTTTAAATGAGATTGCACTATAAAATGGGCAATAGTTCTACTATAAACAATGGGCACAACAACAACAATCATACTTTCAGTCTCCAAGAACACGCACGCACTTAACACACGCAACACACCGCATACACGTTAGGCCGTCCCTAATTCATGCCTTCGCTATTAATACGTTCGTTAATCTAAACAACTAAGCAATCATATTAAGATGAATTTCATGCGCGTGGAGAGCGAGTGATTCGCTCCGTTGTTCTCCATGTTAAAAGAGGAAACAGCTAAAACTTGTACTTTAAACTCTATTTTGCTTTCATCCCGTAAACATACCCACGACTCAACGCGGGAACATATTATAACGTGCAAATCTTGACATACACAGCGTGAAATTGTCAACTCGCGAAGAAATTGAAACCGGACTTATCGAGATTAATTCATATGATAAGACATATGCACATTCACAGTAATGTCCTATCGACAAATTAACTGAACTAAATTGAAATATGAAACTGTCCAAAAAAGTTACTCGTATGTCTCGCCGCAATAAAATAACCTAATTAAGGGAATAAAACTGAAGGAGATGCGTACTCTAAGAAAATTTTGGGGTGAAAAGTTGGAGTTTGTTGGTTTTTCGGTTGCTTTTGTTTGTTTAGTCTTTTTTATCCAATTACGCAACTTCGGAGGATGCAAACTTGAATACTCTACTTATATTACGCCTTACAAAGGAAGAATATGATATCTACTGTCTTAATAGGTCTAAAAATTAAAAAATCATCATTTCGTTCACATTTTAAAAAAAATCTTTTATAGGAGGATATCAGTTTTTACGGACACTCATGATCAGTGATAAGCAAAATATTTTGCATGAAGATACCTTTGGTCAGCAGTATATCCGTACCGGCAAAAGTGATACCCTCCTTTACCCGATTTTCCGTTTATCTTTTCTCGGTGATTAACCGGACCATAATGTCACTAGGCACAACATATACTGCTGTAAATATAACATTTATAAATGTCACTAAAACACTCAAAGTACGTAGAATGGTTGTCTCATACTGTGAAACAACTTTCTTTTGCGTGCGATTTACTTTCATGAATTTCTCGATGACCATAAATTCGTGAATATTTATCTTTCCGAATGAATATACGATATACGGGTCATTATATGAATAAATATTGATATCATGTATATACATTTAACATTTAATTTTCAAATTCGCGAATGTTAATCCTTCGCAATCTTGTTTTAAAGTAGACATCGCAAAAGGTAGTAGCCGCGAAAAAAGTTTGTTTTACAGTATATGGATTAACTCAGAAACGTACCGAATGATACCCAAACTGTTTATATTCATTTTTATGTTAAAAGGTGAGACCAAATCCGGAGTACAGATGGCACCCTGGGGTTACTGTAACAAAAACCGTCCTTATCTTCATGATACACTACCGCCATGTTATCAAATATGCCTCCTAAACAATGCTCAGCGGCAGTGTGCATCCATTGACAGAGAGAATTGTAAACACATTGAGGTCAGACCACGGCCAATTTCCCCGTGACGCTGTTAAAGAAACAATGATGCGTGCGAAGCTCCGGAGAATGTTTCCCGGTACATTCCTACACGTGACCAGATCCACAGTACGAGATATATAGTCAGATAGGAGGGAACACCCAAAGACGTGTGGTAAATAAAATTATCATAAAGTGCATGCGAGCATGTGATGGGAGTGAGAGGGTTTGGTGGGTGGGCGGTTATTTTCACTCCTTCTGTAATTTTTTGGCGTGGAAAATGTCGGGGATTTTTTTTGCTAACGAGCAACAGGTAGATTCTATGATATCTCTGTTCACAGAAACGACTGCATTAATTTAATATATGTGTTACGGTATTATGCTTTTTTCATTCACGATTTACAAGGGAAATCAAGCACTGAAACGCATAATTCACTCCAATCTCTAATAGCAATTTTCAGCGTGTATACAATATTTGTTTGAATATGAGGTTTCAAATGTAAATAGGGGACGAAGAATTCAACATATTGCAGTGTTTGCTTATTTTAAGTAGCTTAAAACATATTTCTGGAATACTGTGTCAATATCATTTAAAGTGATATAAATCCAAACGATGCGTTTTAATCTAACGGTGGTTTTGTCCGTTCAAACAACTGACCATATGGAAAGTATTTTGAAAAGACAATGTTTTTAAAAAACAAATATTGGTTTAAAATTCTTGTGGAAATACCTCTCAGAACGTTAAACAAATTATTTTATTTCTCCATGACGAACCACCAGTCATGCAACATAGCTATCGAAGGGAAATATTTTCTATTTTTTATTTTTACATGGACATTTTTTTCGTATAAAGAATAACCATCAGAAATAGCCCAATAGCTTATCAAGTATACGCGGTGTTTGTCACTATGTGTAGTTTATAATCAAAACCAAACGAAAATGTTGTTATTAAAAAAATGACAACATATGCGTTTTTGAATTCCTTCCATTTCAACATATTTCTCTTGCGCAAACACCGTCAGATACATTGTATATCCAGTACTAGACTTAAAGGTTTTATGAATGGGAATAAATCATATTGCTTAATAATCCATTCTCACGCCTTATATGGGACAGATGTCAAAGCCATATGTCCCAAGGTCATTCTAAATATGGCGGAAGGTCAAGGTAGACCATGGCTTCAACATGTTGCAAATGTCATATTTGTCTTCGTAGATTATGTCTAGTCGATGATTGTACATAGATGTGAAACATATGCTTTGCTTTAACCCAACTTATATTAATATCTTAATTCATAAAGAAGCAAAATAATATGGTAGCCGATTTAATTTTGACCATTTTGTGCTTTGATGTCAAAATTGTCAAAACGTTGAGTCACAATTACAACTCTGACACAACAACACCTATCTTATCTAAAGTCATATTTGGTCGTAAATTTCATACTCACGAATCAAGAAGAGCTTTTAATATGTTATTCACTATCAAAATGTCTAACATTTTGCTAAATACAACACTAAGAATGCATGTCGGTATTAAATATTAAGTTAATATAGAGTTTAAAATGAATGTTGGCAGAACTGTCAAAAGTCATGATATTTACGTCTATACTGCAGTAAAATTAGTACACACAGTCAAACCAAGAACTCAAGTGGTGGTCAACCATTTTAACAGTGATAACTTATGGTTTTCAATAGATAACTAAAGAATGTTTGCCCATGGCCAGATTATGGTACATTTCAACCTTTGACAGACAGAACAATCATTCAGCTTTACGCTGTTATGGAATAACTAATAAATCAAAAAGCTCTTTGATTTTATCTTTAGACTACTTGACAAACATTCCTGAACGTGTTTGCAAACATATATTTTTGTTACCTTCTTAAAAATTTATTACCGAAATAAGTGGAAAAAAAATCAACGAAAATATAATATATACTTGCTTGCTTATTTTTAAGAGTGTTTTACGAGTTTAAAAAGCGTAAAAATATGCACGATCATGATTTACGTTTGTTTAATCTTCAAGAATCTCTCAAAAGGGTAAAGTTCTCAATAAAAATTCCATGTGAATGAGATATTATGTATCAATGAAATTGGAAAAAATAAAAAAATAAATAAAAATAAAATAAAAATTCCAACCCTGAAATTGGTTTACCATAGGTTTTTTTCATGTCAACCTATATCAGCAGTGTTTGAGAAGACTTCCTGCTCGAGTATTATAGTATAAGCTACTGAGATTCACTGTTTGTGAACATCGCTTTCGTGTAATTTACGCGAAATACAGCTAATTCAATTATTGAAAGGGTGACTACCCAAAAAACACTTATGACCGGTGTTTTTGAAAAGATCTTCACTTGACATGAACATTTAATAGGCGCTGTTAGAGGTTTATCTTATGGTATGTCAAAAAGCTATTTAGGGTAGTCAACTCGCTTTTTGATGGCACATGTAGGCAGAATGTCGTCATTTAAGTTTCTTGACAAAGTGGGTCTGCAGAATATTCTTAATAATTACCATTCAGTTTTAAATAAATTTAGTCTTATTTCTGCTTGATTATTACTCAGAAATTAGATGACTTGAATTGACCGCTCAAATGATTTTAAAATGAGGACAATTGCAGATGAAAAAAATGATGTCAAGTTTATGTGAATTGCAGGTCAAATTGGTCTACAAACCTCCATGTGAATCGGGTCAAATTCTTTACCCTGAATTGACCTTATATGACTGTGGTTCACACGAACAGGACAATTTGACACACGAGCAACGTACAGACATAAAAGTCATTTTAAAGTGAGTTATTTCCAACATTCAATCCATTGACATATTGTATCGGGAAATAACGTAGCTTACTTTCATCTACGAAATTTGTTAAAGGGGATAGTTAGATGAAACTTTTTTTTCAGAAAATAATTACACGCATAGGAACAAGTTAGGCTAAACATTTTTAACTATACAGTACATATGAGATTGTCACCTAAAACCTGTTAAGGACATATTCACAGGTAACGCTCTGATTTTTAACCATACATTAAAGATGATGAATCCGTTTAATACGTGACAAGTATGTGCGATATTCTTTATTTTACTTTTTTTTAGCATTTTTTATGTGAAACATGAATTATGTAAAATAGTTACAATAACCTTCAAGTGACTTTTAAATCTTTTATCACCAGATGGAACGATTGCATCCTGTGCAAATCAGTTATATTTGCTACATATTCTAAAGCATACGTTTTGTCAAGAAAAAATGTTTGATAAAAGCGTCACAGCAACTTCAAATGACTTTCAAATCTTTATCAACAAATCGAATGATCGAATCATCTGTATATCAACTGTTTGCTTCACCCTCGTAAACATTAAAGTGTAAACTGTATACCTTCATATCCATCTCCGTTGCCGATACAGCCATCCCGCTTTTGTTTGCATCAGGTAGATATGGGTCTTTTCACATAAAATAAAATATCATTTATTAATGGGATCTATAATTCATTATAAAAATAAACCATTATAGTAGAATTCAGGTTTGCAATTTTTTACTTTTTTCAGTATAAAAACGTATTGCTCTAATGATTCTACATGTTTGTGTTTTCTGTCGTAACATTTAGAATAAGAAGGGAAACTCAAATCATGTTAAAATAGCAGTTATTTAAAACTGCGGCCTATATATTCAAAGTGACATAGATAGTCATAAATCTACGTTACAGTGTCAGATAAAATCTGTCAACCGTTTTTTACAGGAAGTCGATATCACGCGACACGCATGCTCTCTCGCCGATAACTATCTACGCGGGCGCTGAATGCATAGGTATGACAAAAATAGAGACATTACCAGTTTATATTAACATACAGTTGAAACAGCAATTTTGATGTGATGAACCCCATAGACGATCAAAAAGGCCACGGTTATGTTTTTGTTTGTTTTGCGTCCGTGTGTTGGTAAATTTGAGGCCCATGAGTGAATTTGTTTGTTTGTTTTTGCTTAATTAACGTCCTATTAACAGCTATGGTCATGTAAGGACGGCCTCCCCATGTATGCGGTGTGTATTATGTGCGAGTGTGTGTTTTGGGAGACTACGGTATATTCATGTTGTGTCTTCTTGTATAGTGGAACTGTTGCCCTTTTTATAGTGCTATATCACTGAAGCATGCCACCGAAGACACCAAGCAACACACCCCACCCGGTCACATTACACTGACAACGGGCGAACCAGTCGTCCCACTCCCTGTATGCTGAGCGCTAAACAGGAGCAGAAACTACCACTTTTATAGACTTTGGTGTGTCTCGGCCAGGGGACAGGACCCAGACCTTTCCTCGCAGGGGCGAACGCTCAACTCAAGGCCAAAAGTGAGGCGGTGCCAATAGAGGCATTAGGAAGATAAAGTGGGTTAGGAAGAAGAAAAAGATAAGATCCTAAATTTAGTCGCCTTTTACGATCATGCAATAGGGGCAGCAGGTTCAATTCTAACGCCCTACCTTTAGGCCAGCATGAGTGTAAAACAATACTCACAATGCATTTTATATGCAATTTTTCGACCAATTTCCGTATAAAAGTTTTACAACTTTTGTGTATAATTCCCTTTCGGATCCCTAATAATAAAACAGGAGCACCTTATGCATTCAGCAAGCCCGCTTTCCTCAGTTCAAACGACTTTTTTAATAAAGAGGCCCAAATTCTGCTGAAGTTGATCAAAAACAAATATTTTAGGAAATGAGAAATGGAAGATATGTGCGACAGGGGAAGTCATGATTCTTAGCATCAAAGAGGTGAATTCTATAAAAGTCAACCTCTTGTCATTAATGTTCATCATAAATAAATATATTTGGAGAACAATATACATAGCCATTGCCAATCTGAAAGCCTCAAAAGTTTGAGTTCTTTAGAAGAATTGTGAGTTTGTTTTCTTACGTGCGTTTTTTCACCTTCCTGGCTTGTTAGGTTTAAGAAAATCAAAGGATGCAAACCTCTAAATACTGGTGTGAGGATGTGCAGTTTGGCTCAAGTCTGTATATCTGTGTTAGAACTTGACAATGCCTTTAAATCAGCTATAGCATTAAAGTTACATCTATTAGAAGACAGGCATCCGACATCTTTAGCAAGGTTAATTCTCCAGAAATACCTTTATGTCTGTTTTTATTCATCATAACTTGTTAAGTCTTCAAACGATTATCAAGTGTTTTTTGCCGAGAAGATATCTTTGTTCAAAATCATTTAATTCAAGTCCAGAAACTTTCAATGAATTAAGGTTGAACACACAACCTTTTATCGTTTCATACAATATGTTTCACGTATACTGGCTACATTTGTATTTCATCGGGTGACCGTGAATGAGAGTCGTGGTCCTCTCATGGTCTCTTCATTTCAACAAACACGGCAGTCGTTCACTCCTGAATGTTGAAGACCGCAAGTCAGGTCTAGATGCATTTCAGCATTTGTATTATCCATGTGACCTTGTATAAATGGCATTGTTGTTATTTTGACTTTACTTTTTAGCCCTTATCTCAGTATGCTTTAGGTTATTACGTGTATAAGTTTTATGTACATTATAAAGAAATAGGCCTGATTTTAATCCCAATTGCATTGAATGAAATTCAAGGTCATTCATTTTCACAAACGGTGCAGCCGTTCATCCAAAGCTGAAGACGCGAGAAGCCCGCTAGTTATTATATTGAATTACATTAATAAAATTGCCTGAAAACGTTCCTTTTAGAGAAAGGTGTTTATAAAATGACAATGAATACTCGGTCCCTGTGTTTAATATATTAATATATGAATGTAAGATGAAACCTTTTAGGTGCAGTTCCGGTGTACTTTCAATGATAACAATAGATT
>SAYR01009332.1:1679331-1746028 GCA_004382745.1 Argopecten irradians irradians
ACCAACACCCATTCCCACCTGATCCATTCCTAATTCCTTCCCGACCCCATCCCTTATCCCAATCCAATCCCTACCAAACCCTATCCCCACCTGATCCCCATCCCACATCCCTTTTCCACCTTTATCCTTTATCCCACCCCTATCCCCAATCCCAACCCTCCACCAAACCCCCATCCCTACCTGATATTCATCCCCTATTCCCATTAATCCCTGCCCTCTAACCTTCATCCCATCCCCTCATGTAGCCCATCTCTATGCAGCTCTAATGACTTTTCAATCAATATCACATGTACAGTAAGGCTGAAAGGTACTGAGGCCGTGTACACTTTATTCGTTATACCCAATGTCTGCAATGCTATTGTTAAGATATTATACCTCAATATTGTACAATATCATTGGTTTGATGTTAAAAAGTATAATATGAAATGACTTCCTTGATATACACACATAATTTTCCATCCTGATATGTGTGCATAGCTGTCAATGTTGGGACAATGTTATTTGTCTATCGGTTTTGATTGGACAACTTTTAAGACCTCTACATCATAACACGTTAAAGAATTTGACACATTAATGCCTTGTCTGGTACACAAAAATTTCACGTAGGATATAAAGTTACTTTTCATGAAGTTTAAACTTATTACATAAATGTCGACCATTAATGTACGTATACATCGCAGACGTTAAAAAACCGACCATGGAAATTATTAGCATGTCTCCTGCATATATGATAAAATATGTGCTTACGAAGCAAATCTATTGTTATCATTGAAAGTACACCGGAACTGCACCTAAAAGGTTTCATCTTGCATTCATATATTAATATATTAAACACAGGGACCGAGTATTCATAAACACCTTTCTCTAAAAGGAACGTTTTCAGACAATTTTATTAATGTAATTCAATATAATCACTAGCGGGCTTCTCGCGTCTTCAGCTTTGGATGAACGGCTGCACCGTTTGTGAAAATGAATGACCTTGAATTTCATTCAATGCAATTGGGATTAAAATCAGGCCTATTTCTTTATAATGTACATAAAACTTATACACGTAATAACCTAAAGCATGCTGAGATTAAGGGCTAAAAAGTAAAGTCAAAATAACAACAATGACATTTATACAAGCTCACATGGATAATACAAATGCTGAAATGCATCTAGACCTGACTTGCGGTCTTCAACATTCAGGAGTGAACGACTGCCGTGTTTGTTGAAATGAGAGACCATGAGAGACCACGACTCTCATTCACGGTCACCCGGATGAAATACAAATGTAGCCAGTATACGTGAAACATATTGTATGAAACGATAAAAGGTTGTGTGTTCAACCTTAATTCATTGAAAGTTTCTGGACTTGAATTAAATGATTTTGAACAAAGATATCTTCTCGGCAACAAAACACCTTGATAATCGTTTGAAGACTTAACAAGTTATGATGAATAAAAACAGACATAAAGGTATTTTCTGGAGAATAACCTTGCTAAAGATGTCGGATGCCTGTCTTCTAATAGATGTAACTTTAATGCTATAGCTGATTTAAAGGCATTGTCAAGTTCTAACACAGATATACAGATTTGAGCCAAACTACACATCCTCACACCAGTATTTAGAGGTTTGCATCCTTTGATTTCCTTAAACATAACAAGCCAGGAAGGTGAAAAAACGTACGTAAGAAAACAAACTCACAATTCTTCTAAAGAACTCAAACTTTTGAGGCTTTCAGATTGGCAATGGCTATGTATATTGTTCTCCAAATATATTTATTTATGATGAACATTAATGTCAAGAGGTTACTTTTATAGAATTCACCTCTTTGATGCTAAGAATCATGACTTCCCCTGTCGCACATATCTTCCATTTCTCATTTCCTAAAATATTTGTTTTTGATCAACTTCAGCAGAATTTGGGCCTCTTTATTAAAAAGTCGTTTGAACTGAGGAAAGCGGGCTTGCTGAATGCATAAGGTGCTCCTGTTTTATTATTAGGGATCCGAAAGGGAATTATACACAAAAGTTGTAAAACTTTTATACGGAAATTGGTCGAAAAATTGCATATAAAATGCATTGTGAGTATTGTTTTACACTCATGCTGGCCTAAAGGTAGGGCGTTAGAATTGAACCTGCTGCCCCTATTGCATGATCGTAAAAGGCGACTAAATTTAGGATCTTATCTTTTCTCTTCTTCCTAACCCACTTTATCTTTCCTAATGCCTCTATTGGCACCGCCTCACTTTTGGCCTTGAGTTGAGCGTTCGCCCCTGCGAGGAAAGCTCTGGGTCCTGTCCCCTGGCCGAGACACACCAAAGTCTATAAAAGTGGTAGTTTCTGCTCCTGTTTAGCGCTCAGCATACAGGGAGTGGGACGACTGGTTCGCCCGTTGTCAGTGTAATGTGACCGGGTGGGGTGTGTTGCTTGGTGTCTTCGGTGGCATGCTTCAGTGATATAGCACTATAAAAAGGGCAACAGTTCCACTATACAAGAAGACACAACATGAATATACCGTAGTCTCCCAAAACACACACCTCGCACATAATACACACCGCATACATGGGAGGCCGTCCTTACATGACCATAGCTGTTAATAGGACGTTAATTAAGCAAACAAACAAACAAATTTCACTCATGGGCCTCAAATTTACCAACACACGGACGCAAAACAAACAAAAACATAACCGTGGCCTTTTTGATCGTCTATGGGGTTCATCACATCAAAATTGCTGTTTCAACTTTATGTTAATATAAACTGGTAATGTCTCTATTTTTGTCATACCTATGCATTCAACGCCCGCGTTGATAGTTATCGGCGAGAGAGCATGCGTGTCGCGTGATATCGACTTCCTGTAAAAAACGGTTGACAGATTTTATCTGACACTGTAACGTAGATTTATGACTATCTATTTCACTGTGAATAAATAGGCCGCAGTTTTAAATAACTGCTATTTTAACATGATTTGAGTTTCCCTTCTTATTCTAAATGTTACGACAGAAAACACAAACATGTAGAATCATTAGAACAATACGTTTTTATACGGAAAAAGCAAAACATTGCAAATCTGATTTCTACTATAATGGTTTATTTTTATAATGAATTATAGATCACATTAATAAATGCTATTTTATTTTATGTGAAAAGACCCATATCTACCTGATGCAAACAAAAGCGGGATGGCTGTATCGGCAACGGAGATGGATATGAAGGTATACAGTTTACACTTTAATGTTTACGAGGGTGAAGCAAACAGTTGATATACAGATGATTCGATCATTCGATTTGTTGATAAAGATTTGAAAGTCATTTGAAGTTGCTGTGACGCTTTTATCAAACATTTTTTCTTGTCAAAACGTATGTTTTAGAATATGCAGCAAATATAACTGATTTGCACAGGATGCAATCGTTCCATCTGGCGATAAAAGATTTAAAAGTCACTTGAAGGTTATTGTAACTCTTTTACATAATACATGTTTCACATAAAAAATGCCAAAAAAAGTAAAATAAAGAATATCTCACATACTTGTCACGTATTAAACGGATTCATCATCTTTAATGTAGGGTTAAAAATCAGAGCGTTACCTGTGAATATGTCCTTAACATACACAGGTGACAATCTCATATGTACTGTATAGTTAAAAAATGTTTAGCCTAACTTGTTCCTATGCGTGTAATTATTTTCTGAAAAAAGGTTTCATCTAACTATCCCCTTTAACAAATTTCGTAGATGAAAGTAAGCTACGCTATTTCCCGATACAATTTGTCAATGAATTGAATGTTGGAAATAACTCAATTTAAAATGGCTTTTATGTCAGTACGTTGCTCGTATGTCAAATAGTCCTGTTCGTGTGAACCACATTCATGTAAGGTCAATTCTGGGTAAAGAATTTGACCCGATTCACATGGAGGTTTGTAGACCAATTTGACCTGCAATTCACATAAACTTGACATCATTTTTTTCATCTGCAATTGTCCTCATTTTAAAATCATTTGAGGTCAATTCAAGTCATCTAATTTCTGAGTAATAATCAAGCAGAAATAAGACTAAATTTATTTAAAACTGAATGGTAATTATTAAGAATATTCTGGCAGACCCACTTTGTCAAGAAACTTAAATTGACGACATTCTGCCTACATGTGCCATCAAAAAGCGAGTTGACTACCCTAAATAGCTTTTGTGACATACCATAAGATAAACCTCTAACAGCGCCTATTAAATGTTCATGTCAAGTGAAGATCTTTTCAAAACACCGGTCATAAGTGTTTTTTGGGGTAGTCACCCTTTCAATAATTGAATTAGCTGTATTTCGCGTAAATTACACGAAAGCGATGTTCACAAACAGTGAATCTCAATAGCTTATACTATAATACTCGAGCAGGAAGTCTTCTCAAACACTGCTGATATAGTTTGACATGAAAAAAACCTACGGTAAATCAATTTCAGGGTTGGAATTTTTTTTTTTTTATTATTATTATTATTATTTATTTTTTCCAATTTCATTGATACATAATATCTCATTCACATGGAATTTTTATTGAGAACTTTACCCTTTTGAGAGATTCTTGAAGATTAAACAAACGTAAATCATGATCGTGCATATTTTTACGCTTTTTAAACTCGTAAAACACTCTTAAAAATAAGCAAGCAAGTATTATATATATTTTCGTTGATTTTTTTTCCACTTATTTCGGTAATAAATTTTTAAAGAAGGTAACAAAAATATATGTTTGCAACACGTTCAGGAATGTTTGTCAAGTAGTCTAAAGATAAAATCAAAGAGCTTTTTGATTTATTAGTTATTCCATAACAGCGTAAAGCTGAATGATTGTTCTGTCTGTCAAAGGTTGAAATGTACCATAATTGGCCATGGGCAAACATTCTTTAGTTATCTATTGAAAACCATAAGTTATCACTGTTAAAATGGTTGACCACCACTTGAGTTCTTGGTTTGACTGTGTGTACTAATTTTACTGCAGTATAGACGTAAATATCATGACTTTTGACAGTTCTGCCAACATTCATTTTAAACTCTTATATAACTTAATATTTAATACCGACATGCATTCTTAGTGTTGTATTTATCAAAATGTTAGACATTTTTGATAGTGAATAACATATTAAAAGCTCTTCTTGATTCGTGAGTATGAAATTTACGACACATATGACTTTAGATAAGACAGGTGTTGTTTGTCAGAGTTGTAATTGTGACTCAACGTTGTGACAATTTTGACATCAAAGCACAAAATGGTCAAAATTAAATCGGCTACCATATTATTTTGCTTTCTTATGAATTAAGATATTAATATAAGTTGGGTTAAAGCAAAGCATATGTTTCACATCTATGTACAATCATCGACTAGACATAATCTACGAAGACAAATATGACATTTGCAACATGTTGAAGCCATGGTCTACCTTGACCTTCCGCCATATGTAGAATGACCTTGGGACATATGGCTTTGACATCTGTCCCATATAAGGCGTGAGAATGGATTATTAAGCAATATGATTATTCCCATTCATAAAACCTTTAAGTCTAGTACTGGATATACAATGTATCTGACGGTGTTTGCGCAAGAGAAATATGTTGAAATGGAAGGAATTCAAAAACGCATATGTGTCATTTTTTAATAACAACATTTTCGTTTGGTGTTGATTATAACTACACATAGTGACAAACACGCGTATACTTGATAAGCTATTGGGCTATTTCTGATGGTTATTCTTTATACGAAAAAAAATGTCCATGTAAAAAATAAAAATAGAAAATATTTCCCTCGATAGCTATGTTGCATGACTGGTGGTTCGTCATGGAGAAATAAATAATTTGTTTAACGTTCTGAGAGGTATTTCCACAAGAATTTTAAACCAATATTTGTTTTAAAAACATTGTCTTTTCAAAATACTTTCCATATGGTCAGTTGTTTGAACGGACAAAACCACCGTTAGATTAAAACGCATCGTTTTGGATTTATATCACTCTAAATGATATTGACACAGTATTCCAGAAATATGTTTTAAGCTACTTAAAATAAGCAAACACTGCAATATGTTGAATTTCTTCGTCCCCTATTTACATTTGAAACCTCATATTCAACAAATATTGTATACACGCTGAAATTGCTATTAGAGATTGGAGTGAATTATGCGTTTCAGTGCTTGATTTTCCTTGTAAATCGTAAATGAAAAAGCATAATACCGTAACACATATATTAAATTAATGCAGTCGTTTCTGTGAACAGAGATATCATAGAATCTACCTGTTGCTCGTTAGCAAAAAAACATCCCGACATTTTCCACGCCAAAAATTACAGAAGGAGTGAAAATAACCGCCCACCCACCAACCCCCTCACTCCCATCACATGCTCGCATGCACTTTATGATAATTTTATTACCACACGTCTTTGGGTGTTCCCTCCTATCTGACTATATATCTCGTACTGTGGATCTGGTCACGTGTAGGAATGTACCGGGAAACATCTCCCGGAGCTTCGCACGCATCCATTGTTCTTTAACAGCGTCACGGGAAATTGGCCGTGGTCTGACCTCAATGTGTTTACAATTCTCTCTGCAATGGATGCACACTGCGCTGAGCATTGTTTAGGAGGCATATTGATAACATGGCGGTAGTGTATCATGAAGATAAGGACGGTTTTGTTACAGTAACCCCAGGGTGCCATCTGTACTCCGGATTTGGTCTCACCTTTTAACATAAAAATGAACATAAACAGTTTGGGTATCACTCGGTACGTTTCTGAGTTAATCCATATACTGTAAACAAACTTTTTTCGCGGCTACTACCTTTTGCGATGTCTACTTTAAAACAAGATTGCGAAGATTAACATTCGCGAATTTGAAAATTAAATGTAAATGTATATACATGTATCAATATTTATTCATATAATGACCCGTATATCGTATATTCATTCGGAAAGATAAATATTCACGAATTTATGGTCATCGAGAAATTCATGAAAGTCAATCGCACGCAAAAGAAAGTTGTTTCACAGTATAAGACAACCATTCTACATACTTTGAGTGTTTTAGTGACATTTATAAATGTTATATTTACAGCAGTAGATGTTGTGCCTAGTGACATTATGGTCCGGTTAATCACCGAGAAAGATAAACGGAAAATCGGGTAAAGGAGGGGTATCACTTTTGCCGTTTTACGGATATGCTGCTGACCCTAAGGTATCTTCATGCAAAATATTTTGCTTTTCACTGATCATGAGTGTCCGTAAAACTGATATCCCTCCTATAAAAGATTTTGTTTTAAAATGTGAACGAAATGATGATTTTTAATTTTTAGACCTATTAAGACAGTAGATATCATATTTCTTCCTTGTAAGGCGTAATATAAGTAGAGTATTCAAGTTGCATCCTCCGAAAGTTGCGTAATTGGATAAAAAACACTAAACAAACAAAGCAACCGAAAAACCAACAAACTCCAACTTTTCACCCCAAAATTTTCTTAGAGTACGCATCTCCTTCAGTTTTATTCTCTTTAATTAGGTTATTTTTATTGGCGGCGAGACATACGTAGTTTTTGGGACAGTTCATATTCATTCTATATCAGTAATTGTCGGTAAGACATAACTGTGAATGAGCATACATCTTATCATGTGAATTTTTTCTCGATAAGTCCGGTTTCAAATTTTTCGCGAGTTGACAATTTCACGCTGTGTATGTCAACATTTGCACTATGGAATATGCTCCCACGTGGAGTCATGGGTATATATACGGGATGAAAGCGAAATAACTCAACTTTTAAAGTACAAGTTTTAGCTGTTTTCCGCTTTTAACATGGAGAAGGAACAATGGAGAGAATCACTTTGCTCTCCACGCGCATGAATTTCATCTTAATATGGTTGATTATTTGGTGTGATTAACGACGTATTAATAGCGAAGGGCATGAAATTAGGACGGCCTAACGTGTATGCGGTGTGTTGCGTGTGTTAAGTGCGTGCGTGTTCTTGGAGACTGAAGTATGTTGATATTGTGGCCCTTTGTAATAGTAGAACTATTGCCCATTTTATAGTGCAATCTCACTGAAGCATGCCACCAGGGAGACAGAACAAGCACACTCCACCTAATCACATTATACTAACAACAGGCCAACCAGTCGTCCCACTCCCTGTATGCTGAGCGCAAGCAGGAGTAGAGACTACCACTTTTATAGGCTATGGTGTTTTCTCGGCAAGGGGACAGAACCCAGAGCCTACCTTATAAGATCTTATTAGAGTTGCTTTCATTGTTAAGAAGAAGAAAGTCAGTTAGGAAGAAGAGAAAATATAGGATCAGAAATTTAGTCGCCTTTTCCGATCATACAATGATAGGTTAATTCCTATCGCCCTACCTGTAGGACAGTTTATCAGGAAACGGCTTTATCTGTTACTAGGTCAAAAGGTAGTTCCAATTTGTTTATGTGACAACTTGCTGGAATTTTCTTTCAAATATTACTAAACGGATCAACTGACTCCTTCGGTAACCATGGTAACCAATGATTTATATGCTAATAAGATACTTACATGACAAATAACATCTCTTACCTGACATTATCCTACAAGCCTCAGAATACGACACCTTTTCAGGAGTTAATGATCCAATTATAACCTAATAATTCAGCCGCCACGGGTCACATGATGTACCATTAAACCTAAGAGACCATGTTGATTTGCTTCTATAAATCTAACTTCAAAGATGAAGAGCTCTACTCGGCGGAATATATTATAGAATAATGCGCGTTAAGGTGAATGAACTTGGATAGTAAAAAAGCAATACACACATTTAAACCGTCTGCTGTAATATCTGTCCATAAGTGACTTTTTTGTCCGAATTGTCGTATCCACGGTCAATGTATTAGAAGATTTGTATAAATATATTTCCAAACAATTGTCATCCAGAAAGAGAGGTTTACCAAAAACATCAAAGTAATCGTCTCTTTGTTTCAGCCACATGGAAACACTAACCAGTTATGAGTGAATTTCATATTGGATTTTTCATCAGATAATTCATATAGGTGTCTGATGAAGTGCAATGTAACCGAAAAAAGTAAAGATATAAATATCATTACTTTATGTTCGTTGATTGTGTCACATATATATTCTTTTCAAATCGAAATTATCTAACAAAAAAAACAAAACAATTTCTTATGAGATATTTTCCTTTATTCGTTAAGCTTTTCGTTAAAATAACACATTAGTTTAATCAATATTTTACTGAAGTAAACTCTTACATGCATACACATTCAAATACATTTGAAGCTAGGATTCGAAATCAAGCTTATAGCTTATATTAATCTCCTCACCTAAAAATCTTGGTTTGGCCACGAGGGACACGACTTTCAACATTTACTGAAATGTCTGACGTTTCTTTTGAAATGATACAGGATAACGTTACAGGCCTTCGGTTATACTGTACTGTATTTGTGAAAATTTAAGTCTCTTTGTAGTAAGGAAAATGTAGTAATTTAGTATGGAAACCGAGTATTTATATGATGGATAATAGGCGTCCCTTAGACCATCAACAGGTAACGATTACTTAGCTTAAATGATGGAATGTCTTTTTTATTGGTAATCTTATACGTTTGTAGTAATTATGATAAATACTGTTTCACTTTTTTAATGCTGGTTCTCCACCAGAGGCGATATTATAAACAGTCACGTGTATGTAAAAACTCACACAGTGACATTGCTAACGCGTTGTCATTGTTAGTATTAAGCTTTTTTTTTTATATTTTATGACCTGAATTTCCAATGGCCGTAGAGATTTTAAATGATAGTTATCTTAAAGAGATGTTTTTTCTTGCTACCTCCGATTATAATCGGTGTTTTCTTCAGATAAATTTTTGTATGATATTCGAAATAACAAACAAACTTGATTTATTTTATACCGATTGCGAATCAAGTTATATTATAACTTAAACAAATTACTTTCGATGGCCAGGATGTAAGCGCGCGGGGGATCTGAAAGTGGGCGGAAACCGGAGTGCCCTGAGAAAACCCATGTGATCGAGGAGGTGATCCCTGACCTTTTCAAATAAATTTGTATCAGTTTTCTCGGAAGTTTTAGTGTATGTTTTTATCCCTAATAAAGTTTTGTATGTTTTTATTCTTAAGAAAGTTTTTTTTTGTCTTTGATACAGTTTTGTAGGGATAATGTCTCAGATAAAGTATCGTATTGTGGTTTAACTCTGATAACATTCTGTGTTTTTATTGCCCCAGAATCCTATAATTAAAATCCTATATGAACTTTTCTTTAATAATTATATGAAAAGTACTTTTTATCACAGATATCCCTCATCAGGGTAATAAGCCAGTGCAAACATGTAGTTTACATTTTGTTGCACAAGCGCCTATAAAAAAACACCTTATCGTGACATCACAATAATACTTGCTGTAACACTACGCTTAGTACGCTGCGTAATTTAAACATAGAGGTTACAAAGGCGAACCTGAATGCATAAAAAATCGTAATATTTTAAGCAAATAACTTTTCTCATAAACTATGTGACATTACAGAAAAAAAAGACTCGTTTATATAAAAATTTGGTGTGAAGGATAGTCACTAAATTAGGTAAGAGCAAGGTATCAGGTTTTACCTTGTTTAGTAATACCTCGGTTGGTGCAACTCCCAATCTCTTTCATACCCTCATATTAAAGAGTCTGATAACATTTTGGTTGTCTCTGGTTATAATTATATATATACACGTAGGGTGGTATAATTTTAATCAATTTGCATGGTTTTTTTCTGAGATGAAATCCTATGAATTTTTTTTTATCATGTATATGTACGTGTAGGTTGGTATAATGTTTTGATAACATTTTGCATGCTTTGTATCCGAGATATATTTCTATGTATATTTTTGTCGTGTCTCTATAAACTTTTGTGTTTCTATTGTTACGAGAAAAGTTCTCTTCAAGTGTCCTTTTCGTGTCACAACAATGTTTCGTATGTTTCAAATATCATATTTCAGTATTTTTTAAATCAAATTTTGCATGTTTTTATCCGAGATAAAACCCTACATATTTTTTATCTCGCCTCAGTTAAACTTTTGTGTTGTCGTTGTCACTGGAAAAAGTCGTTATCTATACAGGTACAGTCATACATTATTAGCGATCCCCGTCATCTTTGTGTCAGGTATTCCCTTAACCTATATATCTACATATGTACCCCTGTCCTACATAGCTCCTTATCTGTCGGTTATTTAGGAGTGTTACGAGATACTATCTCCGTTGACATACAATGATGTCCTTTGAGGTATAGACCAAATTGTTACCACATACCATATAACACCTATGTATTCAGGTAGCCACTTTATTTATAAATACCTGCAGTTATTTCTTATTAAGTTAACCGTCTAGACGTTGATGAATGGTGAACTGTTGAAAGTTTCTCTAAACGGAAATGTGTCTACTTTAATGGCATTAACGAAATAAAAAAGAGCGGTAATGTTCGCTATAACTCGGGTATTCACATTTAAAAAAAAAAATGTTTCGCGGACTATCGAGTATACTTTGTGTATTTTTTTTCTTTAAATGGCTGTGTGCATAGGATTAAACGTCATTGTAACACATGGTATTCACATAAAAATAAATATGAATTGCTTCGCCGACTGCCAAGTACATTTTCTGTGAAATTTATCTAAATGGGTGCTTAAGATTACCTGTCGAGAACGGAATGTATATAATGGTATGTAAGTACATTTATATGAGCTATCGTCGAATATGATAAGAACTCCTTAAAATGTTGTTTAATAGTTATATAGTTTTAATCTTTGAAAATGATCAACATCGACATAACTATAAGGTATTGCTATAATGACGTTTTGTCAATAAATCAGAACATCTTTTAAACAATATTGTTCATGGCATTGATCACAGGACATAAGCATTTCATTTTGAAATGCAAATGTACTCATCTTCAAATTTTCTAGCTGAGGAGAATGATATATATATATTTGCCGTTAAAAGAACACAGATAATAACAAAAATGGTATAAGTATAACTCATTCTAACATTCACTGAATAAATTTGATTGGTATATCAAACCACGTGATCGAAACAAAATGTTGTGTCTCTCTCCTAAAACGGCATATTTCACCTCTCTTTTCGGAAACCTGGCGAGGTACCTAAAAAGCTCGAGGCGACGTAATGACGTTTTGTAGGTAGATGTGATATGCTCCAGATGGCAGGGCTTGGTCCCTTCTGCACAGCCGCCGATTATGAAATGCGTTCAATATTCGAACAAAAAGAAGCTGTAAAATGCTTTGAAGATTAAACATATGAAAACTATTCTGCTTTTGTCCTTGAGTGGATACGCAACGGTGAATTGGTCATTATGTACATCTATGTGTGCACCCTTTGATAATTGCTAAAGTAAAGCCACGCGGATTTGTTCATCTCTAACATGCAAATCACGTCAAATGTCAGATAACCTCGCGACCTACTTTCCAGTCCTACATGTATTTTGGAAAAAAAGGTTCGTTTTTTTTATTTGTTTATCGTCCTTTTAACAGCCAATGTCACTTAAGGACGTGCCAGGTTTCTGGGTGGAGGAAAGCCGAAATTCTCGAGAAAAACCACCGACCAGTGGTCAGTACCTGGCAACTGCCCCACATGAGATTCGAACTCGCAACCCAGAGGTGGAGAGCATGTGATAATATGCCGTGGCATCTTAACCACTCGGTCACTGAAAAGCAATAAATAAATAACACACATAATACTATAGGAAAAATCTTAACTATTGTCTTAATTTAACAATGCTTGATCAATATTTCTCAATTGATTCATGCATATCTTTCTGATAGCTTCTATGAATAGTTTACAAACCAATATTTTGTTAAACCAGATGTATATATTCTTCGTTATTTGGAGAGACCTACTATAGGCTCTGACTATTTTTTTATCCTTTTTGAAAAATGATTTATTGAAATATGAAAATGTCTTTGTGATAGATAAGATGTAAGATAAGATTTCTGGTACAAAGCAACAACGAGGATTGCTAGTTTTCCACGACTCTTTGTAGCTTAGAATCCGCGGCTACCATGGTCTCCATACTTACTTGATTTTCAGACATTCCCACGGTTTTATTATCCGCCCTTGTTAGCCATGATGCTGAGGCGTCGCCATTATCGTAAAAGTAATCTTAGATATGAAACATATTACTTTTGTTGTTTTTGGATTCCAACCAATCGAATAATAATAGGACTAATTCACGTACCAGGTGATTCCTGATAACGTTTGTGCGGGACTATTGTTTTATTGGTGAAGAAATGACGTCAAAAGGTGATATCCCGCGCTCACCATTTAAGTGGAAAATTACAAAGCGTTACGTCCCGCACAAACGTAAAAGTGCATCACGTTGTACGTGAATAAATCCCATTATCCAAGGAAATGATGGACATTTATCATCAACAAATCACTTTTCGATTGTTTTGAACAATCTTTATTGTTGGCACCAATAATTTGTTGGAAAAAGTAAACAGACTTTTCTGAAATCAACAAACTGTTTTCAACGACAATTCAGCAAACATTTCGTGTGCATATATTCGCAGACTTAAAGAAAGCGAAATAAGAAATGCAAATATTCACCCACAAATAATTGTACATCTACAGTATGTAGTTACTTTGTAAAGTGTCAATAACATATTATCCTAAGATTTTTTTTAAGTCAAAAGAAACGTACAAAGATTACTTTCTTTTTGCTTTGAATTATTCAGGTACTGTAAACCAACTTATTTTCGTGGAGAATTAATTTCGCGATTTCATGTCCAGCAACATATCTATAGCGATTCTCTATTGTAATCGTAGATTGATCTTTTTGAGGCGTTTCATTTTTGCGTATTCTAATTGTGAAATTCGCGAAAATAAATCGCACGCAAAATAAAGTTGGTTACAGTATTTTTTGGGAAATGTTTATGAGATTCTGATGTTCCATCGTTTACAGATTTTATAATAAGGCGTCAAAAAAAATGTCTGTTTAGGGTTACATAGGCAAAAAAATAGGGGCGTTAAGTCGGGAGGATTTTTTTTCAGTGTCTGTTACTCTAAAATAATGGCCGGAACTGGAGTCTGAGATTGAAATCCCGACTTTTAATTTTTTTTCGTAGAAAAATTAGGGGGGTAAAAATTTAGGGTCAGTCGGGTAAGCCTAAACATTTTATTCTTTTAGCCCTAAGTACCCTAAAACAGTTCTCAAGACTATTCATTAAGATCGTGTATTATATAAAGACTCTATAAATCCGTGTTATCAAGGCTATACAAAGTTATACAATCAAAAGCAGATATATATCATTCTAGGATTACAACTGAGGTATATAGTTAATGCATTACGGTCTTACAATAAATCGAGAACTTGAAAAAGGCAAAACTTTGACTTAGGTGAAATATCATTTACTGTCAAGAGATAAAGTTATTTTGTCATTTGGGTGGGGCGGTATGAGTCTTGGTTGTCTCTCGAACTCTTGGATACATAAAGGTATACATTTTGCCTGGATATGTTAACATTCAAGAAAAAAGATTTCATCTTACAACTTTTCAAAAATGTTTGTAATATTATCCTATTTTTTTATCGCGTGCATAACAAAGTAACCATGGTAATCCGAGAAGTCACCACCTTCTGATGACTCACCGTGTTCTAGTGATATGACGTCAAACCCACAGCTGACGTAGATTGATTCAATATCCTCCTTTGTCAGATTCAAGCTTGCAAACTTTTTGTCTCCCACCCGGTACCAGCTCTCCCCTAATGTACCATTCAGAATAAAATGGCCCCCTTTCTTCAGCAATGGCGTCACATTTCCAGCATGGCGGCGATAAAGTTCCAATGTGCGGGACGCTGCTTCCAAACACAGGCTTGATGTAATAATATCAAATTCCGTAACGTCACATCCGGTTCCAAGAGGTTTCGTCTGCGTAACATCGATAGGTAAAACAGCACGTACTTTTCCCTTCATCGTTTTCTGTCTTTCCGTCACAGTTTCCCTGGTGGATGAAGCCAAGTAAGCAATGTATAAGTGTATATATATTTTGCAACGTTGGAAAGAAAGTTTTTAACGGATGTCGTTCTTAATACATGTTAGCATTTATAATAAAGATTATAGCTATTTTGATTGCTATTAATACAATGATTGTCTTTTAGAAGAATCCACAATTCTTTGGAGAATAAGGTTAATCAATACTATACACTTGTATTATAAGTTGACCGATCCATGTACTGTTTTCGTTTTTAACAGTAACGGCCATCTTTTTAGTTTGCATACGAAAATAATTTCAGATTCGATGAGAAAAAATTACCCGGAGTTCTCCATTTTCAAAATGTATTCCGTGATATTTTCCAGCATTGTTTTGTCACTTTTCCACCAATCAGTAAGCGCTTTCCTGTTTTGTGCGGTGTAGTCCGAGAGATATATGTCACCAACATGGCGACAGGCGCTCATGATGGTGTGTACACAGGGACCTGTACCGATGTCTAATAGCCGTTTGCCCTTCACTTTACCTGGAGGAATCGGAAACATATTTTATTAATTATGACCCCAATGTCATTCTCATGAATTCTAAATAAGTTCATCACCTAAATTGCTAAATTACTGCTGAATTTTATTTGGCCAATTAGCATTGACAGTGCGATGGTTTTACTCTGGTACTTCGTTATGCCACATTTTGTGTGTAACATTATGAATACTATTTCTTATACAGCATTCCTTACTATTTGAATGAAAAGTTTGGCTCATTTAATCTATAAAGAATATTTGAAACATTTTAATGTGTACTTTTCAGTTTTAAAGGATAAATTAATCTTAAAGACGAACATTAGATAGTTAATTTGCTTTCATATTTCCATATTTACGCTTCTCGAAATTTGCATTTTACAATTGCCAACTTAAAAAAATAAATCAAACCGTCGAAGCTACTAAAAAATTCCAGAACAAAGTAGTATACAATTAATGATATTGCCATGCGTTAAGTAATGCAAACGTACTAATTTTCAAATGCTTTCTACTGGTACATAAACTTTGGGAAAAACACCGTTATGATAGTTTGAATAGCATAAACATGATTAAGTGACATTTATAGCAAGTTACAAAACGACGCAATGTATCCATTTCTTAAATAATTAACTTTAGGAAAGTAAATGGTTACTGGGCAACTTATTTACGAAAATAAATATATTCTTCTCTCTTGAAGAGAGAAAAACAACACATTTACAACATGAAGAAAAAGTTCGAGAAAAATAAAACATTTAGAACATGGAGAAAAATTAATAATTGTAGTATCATGCAAAATCATTGAAATAAATTGACATACCACTTTGGAATATGGCATGATAATTATCCAGATCAAACTTGACGACCTTTCCTAAGGCTCCTTCTACACAGACGGACCCATAGTAAGTATCGCGGTACCATTCGCAGTCAAAGTGGCCAGCGTAGTCAGTTGTTATGTCCGACATGTTGCTTGAGTAGGTTAACATTCACAGTGGGATACGAAGAATGCAAGTTGTTATATGTTATGTATACCTGCATTGCGATGCACGTTTTTCTCTCAATGACGACCTTTGACCACTGACATACTGACACAATTTGAATACTTGTCTGACATCATACATGTTTTAAAGCATACAATATCAAGGTAACATTAAGTTAAAAAAAGAAGTAGGTCATTCAAGTTTGAATAGTGGAATTACGTAACACAGTGCATTCATATCATACCGTGCAGCTTGCATGTTTTGAAGAATTCAATATCAAGTTACAAAAAGAAGTAGGTCAGGTCAACTTTTACTTAGTTAAAATTTTGCTCAGTCTGTAAAACCGTAGTTTTTCACACCAGAGAATCGGTTCGATTCCTGGTCGGGACACTCATGTGTGTTTCCCGCTGTTTTTTTCTACATTGGCGCCCAACTAAATAACCCATTTAAGGTGGACAAAGAGCCTCGGATTAACATTTAGGAATTTGTTTGTTTGCTTGTTTGATAAATGAACGTCCTATTAACTGACAGGGTCATGTAAGGACGGTCTCCAATGTATTCGGTGTGTATTGTGTATTAATTGTGTGGTGTGTATTTTGGAAGACTGCGGTTTTTCGGTCTTGTGTCTTATTGTACAGTGTAACTTTTAGCAATTTTTAATAATGCTATATCACTGAAGCATGCCACCGAAGACATCAGGCAACACACCCCACCCGGTCACACTATACTGACAACAGGCGAACCAGTCGTCCCACTCCTTGTGTGCTGACCACTAAGCAGGAGCAGAAACTACCACATTCATAGACTTTGGTGTGCCTCGTCCAGAGGACAGAACCTAGCGTCTATCTGAGAGATGCGAGCGTTCAACTGAAAGCAAAAAATGAGGTGGTGTCAAGAGAGACGCAAAAGAAAGCTGATGAAAAAAGAAAAGAAAAGACAATATCCTGAATTTAGTCGCCTCATGCAATAGGGACAGCAGGTACAATTATAACACCCTATCTGCAGGGGCTACGAAATGTCAAGAGAAACGGGGAGTTGTGTAACAGAAGCGGGTCAGTGTGGTTTGAACATTTGTTTGTTTGTTTGTTTGATTTATTAACGTCCTATTAACAGCTATGGTCATGTAAGGACGGCCACCCATGTATGCGATGTGTTGCGTGTATGTTGTGGGAGGTGCGTTTTTTGGGAGACTGCGGTATATTCATGTTTTGTCCTCTTGTATGGTCTCTGTCAGTCAGATGACAGAGTATGCTTCTTTTGCTCAGTCGGTAAAGTCGTAGATTTCCACACGGAAGACCCTAGTTGTATTCCTGATCTGGGTACTCGGAAAACTGGGATAGTAATGTAAAGATCGTAAGTGATCGGAACCCCTTGAGTTTCGAGGATGCTGAAAGGGACACGTGAACTGTTTCTTTTCTGCGCTAATATCTGTGTAGTATACATTGTATGGCCTTGTAGATTACGTAATAATTTCCAGTGTTTTGGATATGATGACCATGCATATTTGTTGCCACGTACCAGTTTACTGACACACACATCAGAGATCAAAGGTAATACCAACTAGTCCTTGGGTGTGATATGTGACACTAGCTCGGAGTTTCTCAAAGGTTTTTAGGGGATTCCTCCTTTTTTTATAACAAGCCTGATGAAATAATGAATTATTCATCAACTGATATCGTCATTAGGTTAAAAACTCGTCAAAATTTTGAAAAAATATTACAAAATCATAATGGGGCATTAAGCATTTTTATCAATTATACCGAGTATGAGATATAGGATCTCTAGGATAGAAATATAGGAACAGTAGGAATTCTGGTTTATTAAGAGTCATTCTCACTGCTTGTTTGCGTTTATTTTTTTTATCAGTTCTTTAGTTCAGTTTCCCCAGACAACAGATTCATAGTTAAAAATTAAGCATGATATTGAATACAACAGTTTAGCTTCTTTTGACAAATAAGTACTTGATTTTCAGAGGAGGACTAAATATTATCTAGTAGCCAATTTAGAATTTCTTTTTCTTAACTTGTTCATTTCAACTAAGGGTGTGATCGATGTGTATCCCTAACACTTTTTGTGTATTGACTGAATTTAATATGTAACTGTCTAATTTGAACTCTAAACCATCTTCATTAAGCAATGTTCTAGGTTTGTTAGATAATATACATATTTGTTTCTTTATCTTGATATTTGTACAGAACTGCTTGATAAGTTTAAGGTCAGTTTAGAAATTTATATTTAATTATATCAAGGATGGGGCCGTTCATGGCGCCAATATTTAGGTATAGTAGATACAAAATAAACAGCAGAGGGTCCAAGTATTGATCCCTGAGGATGTAACTTGTTGGGAGGTAGATGTAATGTTCTCATTTATACCGAGTGTTTTCTTTGGCTGGGACTATGTGCTGGTATTTTCATTCATCTCAATTGATGAGACTAATTGATAACTAATCTATCATTCTAAATAAGGTATATACTCAATGCATCACGTTTTTACAATCAAATGACAACTTGAAAATTTCCAAACATCAATAAGGTAACCAAATAAATATTGGGGTCAGGAAGGGGTGGGGCATGTCTCTCGAATCCTTGGATACAGGGAAGCTATACATTACGGTACTAGGATATCTGAATATTCAAGAAATCATTTGTTTGTAATTGTTTATTTTTCAAGGCAATTTTAGATAAACGATGAAAACAATATTGCAGCAATCATTAATCATCATCATCATCATCATCTTATCATCATTATCATCATCATCATCATCATCATCATCATCATCATCATCATCAACATCATCTTATCATCATCTTCATCATCATTATCATCCCATCATCACCGTATCGTCATCATCTTCATCATCATTAGCATCCCATCATCACCGTATCGTCATCATCTTCATCATCATCATCACATCAGCATCATCATCATCATCATCATGTTATCGTCAACATCATCATCATCATAATTGTCGTCATCATCATCATTACCATCATCATCATCATCATATCCTGATTAGCTTTATCATTAGCATAATCATCATATCATAAACATATGCAATACAAATAATTTCTTCTTACGGTACTATTTTTTAATCGCGTGCATCACAAAGTAACCATTGTAATCTCCGAAGTCACTACCTTCTGGTGTGGTCACGTGATCCATTGATATGACGTCAAACCCACAGCTGATGTAGGTTGATTCAATAACTTCCTTTGTCAGATTCAAGCTTGCAAACTTTTTTACTCCCACCCGATACCAGCTCTCTCCGGATCCGAGCATGCCGTTTAGTATAAAATGGCCCCCTTTCTTTAGCAGTGACATCAGGTGTCCAGCATTTCGGCGATATAAGTGCAATGTGCGGGACGCTGATTCCAAACAGAGGCTTGATATAAGAATATCAAATTCTGTGACGTCACATCCGTTTCCGAGAGGTTTCGTCTGCGTAACATCAATAGGTAAAACAGCACGTACCTTTCTCTTCATCATTTTCTGTCTTTCCGTCACAGTTTCTCTGGTAGATAAAACCAAGTAAGCAATGTACAGTCGACATTTAGCAAGATTGTATAAATATAAATAAAGTGTATTGCGGAGCGATATATATACTGGTGTTGGTGATCAGGTGATGCAGCGGTAAAACCACTCACCTTTCATATAGCCGGACCGAGTTCGATCCCAAGCACGAATGTGAAAAAGTTAGGCGTATCGGTTTTTACCCCCAACTATAAGACCCCATGCGAGCTTACATCTGGGCCATCGAAAGTGATCAATATATGAGTGATATTTTTAGAAGAATTCATAATAATTTGGAGAATCAAGGTGAAAGTATACTATACATTTGTATTAAAAGTTGACCGATACATGTGCCCTTTTCGATTTTACCAGTAGTAAGCTTCTATATCAATTTCGATGTGAAAATATTTACCCGGAGTTCTCTATTTTCAAAATGTAGTCCGTGATATTTTCCAGCATTGTTTTATCGCTTTTCCACCAATCAGTAAGCGCTTTCCTGTTTTGTGCAGCGAAGTCCGAGAGATATATGTCATCAACATGGCGGCAGGCACTCATGATGGTGTGTATACATGGACCTGTACCGATGTCTAGTAGCCGTTTGCCCTTCACTTTACCTGGAAGATTATGACACATTTATTGTTTACTGTTGATTATAATGACTTGGTTCTAATGAAACGCAAAAAGTTCATGTTATTGTCAATCAATATAGTTTTCTTTGGCCCGACACCTTTAGCAAAATAATTATATACCGGGAAAGTTATTATAGAAAATAAATATATTCTCGAAGGACTATATGAACATCGTAAGAAAGAAAACAACGCTTGAATATCATCTTTGATAACAAAACATTTACAGCATGAAGAGAAAGTTAGAGAAAAAAAAGATTGTACCATTATGAACATGCCAAAAAGGAACTAAATTGACATACCACTTTGGAAAATGGCATGATATTTGTCCAGATTGAACTTGATGACTTTGCCATATGCACTCTCTACGGAGACGGATCCGTAGTAAGTGTTTCGGTACCAGTCCTGATCAAAATGGTCAGCGTAGTCTGTGATTATATCCGCCATGTTCCTTGGTCAGACTAACCTCCAATGTTTTACAGAAAAACACAGGTTAAAATATGTAGGTCACATGTATATATGCATTGTCAGGTAATTTTCACCTCAATCTTGACCCTTTACCACTGACAAACAAAAACACAGCCAGGTTGCTCCAAATTGAAGTTTGGCGTATTGCTTCGCCAGGTACGTTTTATCCTCAATCGTTATCTTTATCCACTGATAAGTAAAAGCAGTAAAGTTGCACCAAATTCAATTTAAATACCGCAGATTTCCACCCCTGAAACCCGAGTTCGCGATCGGTTCCTGGTCGGGACACTCGACAGGAATCATGTGTATTTTTCCCTCTACATTGTGCCCAGCTAAAATAACCAATTCTAAGTGGTTAGAGAGTTTAGGAACTCTCAAGAAAAAAAGGGGAGTTGTGTAAAAGGTGCAACTCGGTGTGATTTGTACATAGTGTTAAATACGGTCTCTTTCACTCAGCTGACGGAGCATGCTTCTTTGGCTCAGCCGGTAGAGCCGTGATACCTGGGTTCGATTCTTGGTTGGGTCACTCATCAGAAATTTCCTAATCTTACACATATTTTTGACAGTACACGTTTTTACATACTAAGCTGCAATGTTCCTAATACATTTGTTTTCATTTGATTTTCACGGTTTCGATGAAAATGCATATATTAAAAGGTGCTTGTCTGGAAATATCTGGAGTAAACTCCAAGATATTCATCAGGTAAACCCTTTTAGGCAGAGGGATGAGTACATACTCCGGTTTATTCGTGATTTTACAATGTTTCTTTAGAACTACTTGAAAAACATATGTACATTTTCTGAATTCTTACGCCTTTATATACTCATTAGTACACAATAAATACAACAAAATAAGTATGAATAAGTAGGAAATTTCTCTAAGATGTTCAAAACCAAATCCCTATGTGGTATACATTGGATGATCTTGTCTTGTAAAGGACTAAAAATAGTTTTGAGTTGTTTGGATAAAATGACCAAGCATTTCTGCTGCCATGTACCACTTTACTAATACATCAGATATCAAGGTTAATGCAAACTATATGCCACACTAGCTCGGGAATTCTCGACGTTTAAAGGGTATTCCTCCTTCTTTATGACATCAACATCGTCATAAGATTAAAAACATGAGGACTTGTTGGTATTACATATTTCAAAACACGTTCGCGAAGATTAAAAGTCGCGGATTGAAAATAATGGATTCAGTGACTATCCTTTAGTCTATTTTTATATCTTGTGTGACCTTGACCCACAGGCATTTACGTCATGTTAGTCGCACACTATCAGCTCCAATAGCCTCTTTTGTCCGCCGCGAATCCGCTCAGGTTCCTGACCAGTAGGCGCTCATGTAGATTTAGACTAACTCTATCAAAATTAGTTGTGATCATTAAGTTTCAGTAATTTCGGAATGATTGAATTTATATATTACTAAGCATATATAAACAAAAAGAAGGCGCGTCCAATATCATTTACTTGTGAGTTGTTTGAAATCCCTGTTCCCTCATCAGTCTACCCACTAGATCCCGTTACGAGTAAGGAACCTCTTTTGGGTTGTTGGTAGTTCATTGGTTTTTACTTGTGAACTCTAATGTTCCTTATTTTAAAATCCTGCATACTCATGTTAAAACAGAACAAAACAAAACAAATACAAAAGAGCAAAAAATAAATCAATTAATACTTAAAATATATATAAAAAAAAAAAAAATTTATGATTTAAAATATAATATTTTAATAAAGAAATAAAAGAAAAGAAAAAAAAATAAATAAATAAAATAAAACAACAACATACCGTAAGAACGCTGAAACATCAATATAGAGATTTTATTTATATTTTATCAAGGACAACATTACTACTATCACTGCCTGATTTAGTGTATTAACATCCTGTTTTATCAATTGTGTCCGATTAGTATTACAAAGATATGATCCTTCATTACTTAACTAGCGGCTGAGCTACTTCATGCTCTTATTACAGATAAGACAGACTTTCTCGTGCTCGTGCAAGAGTACAATTAGGCACGTGTACCTATAATTTACATAACATAGCACATGAAAAGGAGCGTGGCATATATTTTGAATTACGCAACAACCATCCTCGTCCGTATAGACACTGTCTGGACATAATGCTGTGATGTTTGTTTATTTCTAGACCCATTTTATTTCTAAATGATTATCGCTAATTAATGTACCACATTCATTGTACATGTATATTAGTTTATTATGTTTCTTAAATGGCCTATTAACAATTAATTAAGCCTTAATTAAGGTCATTAATTCCACGTGAGATGTCTTCCTTTGTACTTGATGTAATGTCTGTGATTTATTTTGCGCGTTTATTTTTGAAGCTTAAGTTTTTTGTGTCGTGCCTTCTTGAGAAAGTGGAACTCTTGCCCATTTTGTGGTACTATCTCACGGAAGCATTCTGTCAAAGAAATCAAACATTTCGTTGCATCCGGTCAAATTATAATGACAATGGACGAATACCCCATTCGGTCACTTGAAAATGACGTCGGCAAAATTCACACACAGTCACATTATAATACCAAATGCGTAATTTTTGGAGTGCAAAGCAGGTGAAACAGCACAAATGTGTATTATAAATATAGAGAAAGTTTCTGTGACAATATTTTAGTCTTAGTCTTATACAACGTCATGATTTTGTACAATATCATAACTTATAGAATATGTGTCAGCCAAGTGCATGGTTAGGTGTGCCTCTTATTTTTTCTGGATATTCCATCTTTTTCCATTTTTTTTAAACCTATCATGAATTAAGATAAGAATTAATAGTTATTAATAAAATAACAAAGAAAAGCATCTGAAATCAATTCTTTACTTTGATACAAAATGCCCCTTTGCATATTCGTTCTAATAGTTTTACCAATACCAATAAGAGGTTCGAATTGTGAATCAGAAATCTCGTTTTAATTTAAACACAATAGACGAAATAGAATGACAATAACCTTATGAAACCAGACGAGGAAAATAGGATTTGTCCAGTAGTTCTCTATTAACGATTCACGTTATAATTTAGAGAGCATTTCCTTGTTCGTCTCACTGTATTAGACACACTACGAGGCCATCTGTTGAGGGTCAAAAACATTAAAACTGTTCACTGTTAACGGACACTTTAAGAGTTAGTTCAAGTGAAGAAACCATCAAACCTTACTTGACCCTGGCTGTTAATGGGACGTAAAACTAAAAGAAACCAAACAATGAAGACAGATTATCTGTTTTGGCTCCCGTAAATAACACATGGTGGCCGAATAGCAGAATTTCTCCTATCTTTTGTAATTTACAAATTAAATCATAGGTCTTTTAGTTTCATCCTTGTAAAACTTCTTCTAATTATAAATCTGAGCCGTAGGCGTTACTGAAGCTTCACAGAAAGACAACACAGCTGTCTGTTCCATGTGTTTTCTTTCATAGTGTGAAAGACTTGCATGTCGGTGTGTGTCTGTTAAAGACGTAACCCAGTTTACATAGAGAAGTGCATTAAACATAGATCATTTTCACTCAATTCTATCTAGTTAATTTGCTACCTTAGTAATCGTGGCCTATCAGTCATACAGCAATGAGCATGAATTACAGCATGACGTATACAATAGTTTCAACATATGGATAGTTAAATAAATGACTATACTGTAATTATAGCATGTTGAATAAAATGACTGAACAATTAATTCAGTAAAAATATATTGTTAATATAAACGTAGCTTTTATGAAATAATTATAATATGTTTAGAATAAAATGAAAGGCATATTCAATAACTTTTAAAACAATTCAGGAAATATATATATTTTCTTAGATAAACGTAACTTTTAAAACAAGCTCTCAACCTTCTTTGAATATATTTCGTGAATCTATATCAAATGTTACTTTAAAATAACCTCATGCAGATATACCACTAAAACACATCGTACTGTAATCCAAATTCAACATGGTCAATCACATTTTAACAAACCAACTTTGATACTCAAAATAACTGATACCAACATCCTGTATGACATAGAATATTAGTGGGTACACTTTTCTCGTGGTTTGGAAGTTTCAAATTATTTCATGGGTAGAAGCTGAAATATTTTTACTATTCATCTTTGCAACAATGATTCCATTGTTGCTGATTCCATTGTCGTATCAAAATAATTTCAATAACAACCACGAAAGCATTTCAAGTAGAGTTTGATCAAAACGGATATATACGGAACAACAAACCAATAAATTCAATATAATTATTAGATATACTTATAAATCTACAAAAAACCCAATAAAACCAATCGGCTAAATCTCAAAAGAAATTTTAATGTTCATGCTGGAACGTTTGAATTTCTCGTTTTCTTCTTCATTGGTTATATACCACTATATATATCGAGGTCATTTAGAAAATTAACTTTCTGCCACTCAAATAATGTATTGTAGTGGGTTATTTATCAACCCTGATTGAGTTTCACACACAGTCTTAACGGAGGGTTTAGGATGACTTTTTTTTTCTTCGATTGGGTCACATAATCAGATTTGTCGGAGTATGGAGAGGTGCATGTCGAAATATGTTTTATTTTTGGGGAACCGATGTCAAAAACAGGCTACCCCATCACGGCAGACAACTCAAGTACATAAATGTAAATATGAATAAAGATATGTATAAATCAATGCTTTCATTTTTTTGTACTTTTGTGCTAAATTTCTGTAAGCATTATTCCAAAGGTACTATTCCGTCTCTGCATATTACAGAGTTCTCTCCCTTTAGGATAAGTATCTATTGAGGCGTCATTATTTTGTTTCTTTGAAAATTATGACAATATGCACACAAAAAAAGGATCAATATACATAGACGGAAAGATAGATAAGATAACTAAGTAAAATACAGAGACGGAATAAAGCTATAGGTCTGCTTCCATTCCTCGTAGTATTCCGTCTTTACATGTTAAAGACTTATCTCCCTTGCCTGTAGGTATCCATGGTCTCGTCATTGTTTTGTTAGAGAAACTCACGTCGTTTTCTCTGAAAAAAAAAATGACGTTATGCTCACAACCACATGACGTCACAATCAATACCTACTCTCGAAACAGATAACGGTGTAATATGCAAATACAGATTGAATCGAAATAAAAAAAAATTAAAAACCCAGTAAGTTGTTATGTAATATTTGCGTTCATTATGTGGTTAATTTATGCTTATGCATGGTGCCGCATCACGTCTGCTATAGCTAGACAGCCTGATTAGCCACACCTAGACGAACCATGATAACCATATAATTGTATGAATCAGATAACCGTCGGTGGTCGCTGTAAAGTGCACACATCACGAACATGATACCTTGTCTATTTGTGCAGGTGCGATTTCTTGCCGATAATGAGACCCTTCTAAAAACAAACCCCGGCGTGGTTAGCATTCATATGACGTCACAATTTTAGTTCCATGCGGAAAGCCCGTCAGTATATTGTTTGACAGATAATTTCACAGGAAGATAAAAATAGCATACCTCCTCGGGAAACTTGTTTCAGCACCGACCTAATATTAGAGTTCATTTGTTACATATCACACTGGCTCTACCTATGGGTATTCTTTCTCTAACGGCCCATCCCATCTTTGTCTAGGACACGTCATTTCCGACTGGTTCAGATATTCCGACATATTGCAACAAGCTCTCCTCCACTAGGTTGCGAATTCGAATCCCGTGTGGGGTAGTTGCTAGGTATAGTGAATACTGGTCGGTGGTTTTTTCTCCAGATACTCCGGGTGTGCTACGCCAACAAAGCTGATTCGTCCTTAAATGACCCTGGCTGTTAATAGAAAGTTTAATAATAAAAACCAAAACTAAACTTTTGTGACAGTGTCGCTACGTTATCATGTTACATGATGTACTGTTTTATATATTTTTGCAAAACAATATAGAAATCCAATTTTAATTAAGTACCTTCTCGTCTGAATCTTTGATATATTTGGATACTATTGTTCTTGAAAGGCTTCACCAATACAAAATTATGTAACTCGTAGATTTCTACGTTGTACTATTATTCTAAATCTTTGAACATTTCGCTGGTATTTAGAATTAGCTTGTTTCAGTGAAAACGCAAATAAAGCGAAATCAACCACTATACAGTATTAGAAACTTTTTTTCTAAGCCGTTAATATAGCTTCCGGTTTATAATCGCTGCGCATGTCTAATAAAAACTCCTAATGATTTGCTCCGGATGATGTTCCAATAAACAGGACATCCACACAGGCGGTAACTGCTGTACTTATAATCACATAAATAACGTCGGAATGGCGTTTCATGCTAATGCGAACGCAATATGGTACACCCAGCTGTGTTATCAGACTATCAAAGTTGATTGCTAATGGAAGTTCCCTCTTCTGTCCCCGGGCCTGTGATTGTCAATGTACCTGCCAAATTAACGTTTATATCATCTTTAGAACATTAGTAGCATTACTGTGACATTATTGTTCTGTTACCGTTAGTTCGTACATGTTATCAACCACAAGATGGAGTGATAAAATTACAACGATGTCATCGTTAGTTTTCTGTTACCCATGCAAATTGGTCCATGTGTCACTAACATACCCATTGGAGAGAAGAATTCACCAAATATTACAAATATTCAGCAGGCCACAGTTGTGATTTTACCGTTTCGTGTCCTGTTTCTTTCAGAAACATACAAATCAACAGGTGAAAAAACGCATGAAAATGAACACAAAATTTTCCTTATCACCTAAGCTTTCTTATACGTTCAAATTTGTACATTTTATAAACATTGTTCTCCAAACATTTTTGTATTTCAATTGATGAATTTTAGAGAAGAATTTGATTATGAATTCAAAACCTTTAAAATTGATATAAAGCATTACTTTAAAAATGTATTTGTGTTCACTTTAGTACCAAAGCCTACGATAACGCGGACGTAAACCCATTCTAAATACGCCAGGCGTTACTATCATTCACGTGGATATATCAACAGTGATAGTAACCCCTGTAGTATCGAGTGTGACGTAAAACAGACAAATAAACAACCATGGCCTAGTCACACATGCTACTACTAACACAGGGACGTGAACCCTATCTCGATATCTACCTCTTTATCCTCCTCGACATAGAAAAATTTATCTTGAAGATATCTGTAATATCTTAGTAAATGTTTGAAATAGTTTCATTGATAAATATTGCACTTTACGCTACATATTTTTGTTCGAGCATGATTTGGCAGAAAATGACGAAAATGGCTGAACTTATAAAAAAATATGATTGAAGTTGATACATGTATATGACCTCAATATTTTAGATTCGAAAATGTAGTGAAATTCCGCTAAATAGCTTAAATAAACGTCAAACACTTGTATTATTACGGAACATGGGATTACTTACCATAGATAACCGTCATGTCTATTTCAGGACGTGTCAGAATGAGATTAAATCAATGTCGTCACGCATGCGTAATGAATGCTGATCTGCCATCGACAGTTTCCAACAGCCAAATGTGGATAGTTTTGTTGCAACAGATATGTTATCGTATTTCAACTTTTATTGACAAGATGTTTAAGATGGTCCACCACTGACGAATGGTTATTTTTCTCTGTCAAGTAGAAACAAACCAATTGGAGTTTTCCTTCTGTTGCAAAAGTTGCTTACTTTACATCATTACCACCATTGAAAAAAATCAAAATATTCCAAATAACTAATTGCGTCCCGAAAAAAGTCCATGGCCCTATTTGGAATGAAGCGCTGATTACTCCTCAACCAAAGGTAACATAAATTATCTATAGTATCTTTGTGTTGATTAGATATGCATTTAAATGTACATGAGTAAACACCCATTTTAATTCAAATGATGGGTTTCGCTTATGCTATGTCGGCGGTGTAGCATCTTAAAATGATCTTGGCTGTTAATAGGACGTTAAACTGTGTCAATCAATCAACAAACCAACTGTTGATCAATTTATTTAATTTCTCTCGGCAACACTCCAATTTTTTTTTCAAAAGTCTCTTTGGCATTCGACATGCCTTTTCTGGTTGTTCTCGCTTATATTTATGCGTTTCCACTGATAATGAAAAGTCTTCCATAACTAATTAAGTAAACCTAACAATGCATCCTATCTTCTCTATGATGTTTAAATTGCCGATCATATATTCTTTGTTTTGATATTACTACCTTATTACGCCGAAAACATTTTTGAGTCCCTTTGAAATATTCCTGATCGTCATATGGGAAATTACATGCTTCAATCTAGTCTAGAATCAAAAATGCACTCACGACCTTGTTTTTTCACTAGAGATAAATGTGTGATGTTTAATCTTTTAAATAAAATTTTATCATTAATATTGAAATTTATCAAATTTAAAAAGTAAACTTCACTGAATGAATAAAAGATGAAACGTTATTCATAAGATAGCTTGAACATATTTTATATGAAATAATATTATAATATTATGTATAATATCTCTTTACCATAAACTAGTCCTATGTGTAGATAAATCCCCACGTAGTCTACCTTGATAGCAGTGTTAAGTCTAGGCCTATGTGATAGAAATCTTGTTTTCTCGCTACAACACGAAATCCCATGTTTCTGGTATCTACATCTGATGCATGAGTAGATACGCTTGATGAACTCAGATCGTCTAAGAAGAAATATGTAGGATTTTGCACAGTATAAATTTTGTTACGCCATCTTATGCTTGTGCATGATATTTATTATTAATGCAAAAGGGAAATTTTAATTAATCTTTCTTAGTAATCTTCGACGACAACAGCGATCCATTACGCTAACAATTTTGTTGAAATTGTACTATTCTTTAAAAATAGTGAACGTGCTACCGACAGAACACGACTATGTTCCAACAAAATATAAAGTTCATTTGTGTTCATGCTGTAATTAAAAAAATGCAATTTTAAAGATAAATAAACAAAAATTAAATTTAAAACATTTAGAAAGCAGAAATGCTAAAATGCGCTAAAAAGTTTCAAGACTCATTCATAGATTTTTTCCTCCGGGTTCCAAGTCCAATTCAGGGAAACGTTGAATTTGAAAGTCTAGGTTTCAAGAAAATGTAAACATTATTTCTTCCGATTAACATTAAAACACGAAGCAAAACATTCACTCTTATTTCAGAAGTGCCACGGTTTACATAATACATAGTAAACTATTCTATTGTCGCGTTTACATTTTCGCGAAATAATTAATTCGAGATGAAGAATTGTTGAGCTCTCATGAAATGTCGCAAAAAAAATGTATCTTGAGAAAAATAGTTGTCTGAGTTATGAGCTTTAAGATAAGCATCAGTCTTATTGATAACTGTTGAAGACACATAAGGGCGTAAACGAACGATACGACATTTTAATAGCGAAATAGATCGTCGTTAGGCCCTACAGTATACAAGAACCTTCACCTATATTGAAAAATGTGCGCCGTTTTCATTGTATTAAGACATTGCATACCAAACCTTCCGCTTAAGCCAGGCTCGATTCGGGCAGATGGTATTGCATTCTTATCATGCAAGAGATTAATTCTATCTGTGTATTTATAAACGCGGAGTAGACACTTTCACTCGCTCCACTTATCCGTCAATTCCGACATGACTGCAAATGTTTGATGTGCTCCATTTTTGCTTTGATCGCTTCATTTAGATAATGATAACTGTATCATTTTACAGACTAAACAGCGAACCAACTGTCGGTGTAATTCTCCGGAATAAGTGTAAACTCCCAGACAGTTCTTCAATCCTTCGATCCGAACTGTTTACAATCTCTATAGTTACATAATAGATTAAAGAATTCAAAACGAGGCCAATGTTTAGAAAGGCTTATCCTGTTTATCATTTGTGTAAAATTGCAACCTTGGCCGCATTCTAGTATTTACGCTGGATATATAGGCCTAGACGTTTTCTCTAAGCCGGCGTCATGTTTAAAAACAAAATGCATAATAGAACATATATGCAATCCTTTACTATATTGACAGTCTCACCTGAATGTTGCAAATCTTCGAGGAACACTCTTTTATCAATTCACCCCTGAATTTTCACAATGAACCTTTCCGGTCTTTGAAGTGGAGAGTTCAGATGTGTCTTCAGGGTTAAATCAGTTAATTACCATCTTTCCCTCAAAGTAAGAAGTTGTCTTCCTTTCCAGCCAAACTCAAATTGGCCGCAGTGGATATTGCGTGCAGGTCACAGCGATATCAACTACTTCGACTTCATAAGAATCGTTTTTTTACCGATATTGGCCCAAATTCCAAAGCAAGTTTTGACTCAATTAATCTTTATCATCCCTCTGACCTTCACAGTTTCCAAATAAACTCTAATTTGTTGATATTTCTTCGCAGCTAAAACTCAAACTTTCTGTGGATTTGAGACGAAAGAGGTCTGCGGATTTATACAAGAAAATGAGACTGACGATTTTGATTGGGTGAGAGCGCGTGTCCAGACCCCTTCTAGTAACACCGGCCCCACGGGAGACCATACATGTGGAGTGAAAACCGGAGGTAAGTCCGTATGATATGATCAAACATGCGCAGTGAAACCGGAAGTAATCAGACCATTCGATTTCTAATTCATTTGTTTACCACATTGCATAAGTGAAAGATTTCATTGATATTGGTCACGAGAAGAAAATCGTTCATCCAAATTCATATCCGTTAATTTTCTGATTAAAAAATCTTAATCATCAAAGTTTTCGCTTTTCATTCAATCATTCATTCATTCAAACAGAATTATAGATTTCAGTTTTGGCTACCCAATACAATATTTATGTTTTATTTTTTGAATTGGATGATTTTTTCCTGTTAATGAACATTTATATACTGTATATCACTTGAATTTGCGGGGTCAATATTTCACGGGTTTCTATACGAGGCATATAAATTTCGCGATTCACATATTCATAGAATTCGTTTATGAATTTCTGAATATTTCTCTGGTATTTAAAATTCGCGGATTTCAGTGAATGCGAAAATATAGCAAAATTAATCAAACCGCGAAAAGTTAATTGCTAGATTCTATACAGTATACTGTAATCCAATTTATATTCGGGTCGACTTATTGTCGCGTTTTTATGGGTAACGACATTTTCATATCGATTGCATTTCGCGATTTAGATTATTCTACTACACGTATACCTGTACTGAGAGTGCTTTCACGAAAATTAATCTTAAACCTACACAAAGTTACTTCGCACGCGTAAATTAGTTGCTTAACAGTAGTCGGGACCGCGGGGCAGTGTGGTTAAGATGTAGGGAAATATTACCACAACCTACCACCTCTGGGCCGCGGTGGCCGAGAGGTTATGATGTCCCGACATATTACCACAAGCCCTCCTCTGGGTGGCGAGTTCACATTACCCTGACTGTTAATAGAATGCAAAATTAAACAACCCAAACCAAAGCTAAACATTTCTGAAAACTTTGAAACCATTTAATTTTTATTTTCAGGACATTTTATGTACATAGAGGCCTCTGGTAGACGGCCAGGTCAAACGGCGTCACTGAAATCAGTGAAATACCGGGCACTAAGTATGCAGTGTGTCGAGTTCTACTACCATATGTACGGCAGGACAATGGGCACTCTTAATGTCTATACTAAGGTAATACCAGAAACTGATCTACATATCAGACACTGTTTTTATCGTTGTTCGCGACAGAGAGCCCCGATTAATAGGATTTTTTCTTGGCTTACTACTTTTAAATATTATGTTTGCGTAATTATCCAGTGTAAACATTAGATTATGGTATAAGATGGCCAGTTTCTTTCTGATTATGTTGCTTTGATATGATTTTGCAAGCAGACAAAAAAAAATTATTCGTTTTTTCCTCGAAAATATCATATTTTAGTTATTTATTAATTTATCGACCAACATATTATTTTTCTTTATTTATTTCAAAGTTTGTGCTTACGCCTGTCCATCTGAAAATTTCTATCGGCGTTGTAGTATCTTTAGTTTGTTTGTATTTTAGACAGATTCTGAAGAAGATGTTCAATCTGTGTGGAGAACCAACGGTAACCAGGGTGACGTCTGGCTCTTGGCACGGCTTTCTATCCCAGAACAAATCGCCCGAATCGGCTACCAGGTAAGGGGTGGAATACCTTCCTACAGTGATATTCGTTTGTCCAATTGAAGTAAGCAAATTTGTATTTTGCGAGCTCGCAATTTTCGCGAGAGAGAAACTTGAATTCGATTTCAAATATTTCGCGAAACCATCGCACCCTTAAGACTAGAACTGTCGACTCCTGATCAGCAAAATAGATCTCATCCGAAAATCAACAAGACAATATTTTGTACGAAACGTTGGTTTGCATTTGTCTAAAAAGTGTCTATCCAATAAGGCAAATAAACAAATTCTTAAAAATTCCCCGTAATTTCACATTCTGTAGATTACTTCGAAATACCATTCATGATATTAATGTTAGATGAACAGGTCCTCTGTTCCTCTCTTGTCTTTTAAAGATTGTGTTTGAGACTATAATGTTCTCTAACAGATTATTTTTATGCTAAAATGTTCTCTTACAGATTATATTCGAAGGTATCATAGGAAGAGGCTATCAGGGTGATATGGCTGTCGATGACATTAAAGTCACTGACGGAGTGTGTCCGACCGGTAGAGTGGTACCTATCCCAGTTCTACCCCCGGATAACATCACCAGGGCGCCTTCGAATACGCCAGCACCGGCAGAGGCAATGAACATTAGGCGAATGCGCAGACTGAGACGAATATTCCGGAACAGAAGACGTCGGCGGACCACTCCTTTGCCGGCTGTAACGACCACACCAAGTACTTGACAAATTAGATTAGTTCGTGTGACAAAATGTTAAACAGGCCGATGAGGTCCGTGTGTATAGAGCACCTGATTACTGGTCTTATTGTTACCCTACACGGAGAGAACCGTTGCTGCAATCGAATGCGCCTGACATGTTCCATTCAGAATCATTGTGAAACAGTGGAGATCCAGCTTTGTTCTTTAGTTTGTACGGTTGGGATCACGTAACTACAAGATTAAGTTTTCCATCAAATATGGCTGATCATGAATGAACTACAAAACATATCAACAACAAAAATGGAAGGTTGGGTAAATTTTGATATTCAATTGATTCAGCTATATTTGAATCTGAAGGAGATGAGACAGGGTTATCTTACCAGTACATGGATATCCGTAATTTTACCGAGATCTTTGTACATTATTAACAATTTGTATGACGTCGACATAATAAGAGAAACAAAGTGGTGCACATGTAAGAGAAAAAGAACTATTCAACCTCTTTAAGGGTGAGACAGGCAAAGCCTCGTGTTTGGCAACTGATAAAAATTCTTATCCCTCAGGTTGAGATACTCATGTCTCATCCCAAAGGGGGTGAAAGATTCTTCGAATAAATGTACACCCTATTTACTTTGAAGTTGAACGTCGCTCATGTGTAATCTTCAAAAGAAGTCTATGTAGGGACGTGATTGGTCATAATTCTCCTGAAATTTCATCGTGTTTGTTGGGGTGAAAATAGTGATAGAAACTCCTTGAGTTGCGAGGAGCGGTCATCCGGAATTATGAGCCTCCAATGGTACAGCCATCCATGATACATTACGGCGGATCATTTACAACGCTTTGATATACCTAATTATCCGATCCCATAATAAGTATTTTACAATATTACAGCTCTCAATACTCACAATTGCAGAAGTAATACATATTGTGTTTTTGTATAAAATATTGTATTTTAAAACTTTAAGAATGACTTGCTTGTTGGTATCAATCCATACGGAGATTCTATGCCTGCAGTATCGTACACCTCCGAAACGAACGCTGAAGGATAAAAAGTGGTTTAAAATTATGCACGTGGTCCGTAGGGTTTTGATTATCAGTGCCCAATTTCACGGATATTCCTTAACTTTTATGAATTCCTTAACTTAAATAAAATTCTCCATAGGTGGAAAGCATTACAGAATTTAAGGAAACAATCTTATCAATAAGTTAATGAGTCCTCTGTAATTCTTTTTATGGAGAATTTTATTTATGTTACAAATTTCTTAATGTTAAGAAATGTTCGTAAAGTGGGCACTGGTCTACCAAATATTGTGTTTGTGGTGATCTCGGTTTGTGGGTTCTGACTAATATAGAAACTAGTCCTTACAATTACTATTCCGTCTTTGCATATTACAGAGTTAGCTCCCTTGCGGATAGGTGTCATTATTTTGTGACCGCAATTCACGTCGTTTTCTCCGAAAAGTATGACGTTTCGCTTATACCCGCAAGGGCAGATAACTCTGTAATATGCAAATACATAATATGGATGGTAAATCAATAGTATTTACTCCTTTGGTAAAAAAGCAAAATTCAATCGACACGTCAACGGAATATGTTTTTACTAACATACATATGGGACCATGTCGAAGCTGATCGTAAACCAATAATTACTTGCCTCAAAAGCACATACCCTTTCCATACACCACTTCGAATAAATAAATGCGCCCAATGTCGTATGATACCAAATATAGAGATTATAGAAAATCTAAACATTTATGAAATATGTGCGACACAAAGTTAATGATATTTCTTCTTGACTTGATTACATATGCTTTGCATTGATATTTCATTTAGATTTGTTATGGTTTATTACATGGTATGATACAAATAGATTATCAATTATCCTTGGACGGGTCGTTCAATTCAGCGCACATAGGAAGGTATCATGAATTTCGATTCGTCACCAATACCATGAGGGAATCCCTTGTTTGAAGGCCAAAAGTGAGGCGGTGTCAAGGGAGACTTTAGGAAGAAAGAAGCCCGTTAAGAGAAGAGATAATATCTTAAATTTAGTCGCGTATTACAATCATGCAATTAAGGGCAGCAGGTACGATTTTAACGCCCTATATGCATAACAAGTCAGAAATAGTCGTACCAGAATGCTTGTAATTACACCAAAACAACAGCATAGGGCGTTAGGTAGGGGTTTAGAATAGTACCTGCTGAGTGATGGCATGATCGTACAAGGCGACTAAATTTAGGATTTTCTTTTACTTTCACTCACTTAGCGTTTCCCTTGACACCGTCTCACTTTTGGTACCTAGCTGTTCATAGGACATTAAACATCCTAAACCAATGGTGACCTAAATGTTATTTATTTTAAACAATAAAAAAATATCACTTTTTTGGTCCGAAATCGGAAAAATAGCAATTCTTGATTATTGTCATTTATAGATAATAAAAAGAAGCGTGCTTATTGGAAGTAATTAGATAAAGAAAAATATAGATGAATCACCTGTACTATCAGATTGAATAAATCCCGTGCCGTTCATATATGGATTGATATGGTAATGATTGCATAATTTTGTTTTCGACAACACTAGCTCCCACGTATCATAACATTCGCAGCTTATTCAATACTTATTCAATAAATTAGTATCTAAGTTAAATTTAATTCACAAAAACATATTCACTAACTCAACATTCCTCTAGAATATCTATGACACACGTAAAATTTGTTGTCTGTCCATTGAGAACCCTTCTTCATTTTTTGTTTATGGATCGTAATGCGTTAAAGGCCCAATAAACGTAACTTTTCAGGTTTTTTAACACAAACAAATACAAAGATCGAACGTTGTACCAATGACCTAAAATAAAGATGAAAGACATACATTATGACATTATTCCGTACAGATAAACCTATGATATCGAACGGTCAAATATCGTCTTGTAAACATACCTGCCATCTTGAAACAGTCGTCGTTGCAAAACCGACAATTACCAAAGCGTTTCGTATGTAGACCTCCAATTCTCTACGGCCGATAACATGTTTGTTTCTGTTTTTCCCGTGCGAAGTCGATCGGGTCACGTGATATTTTCCGGAAATCGAAACTTTCCGTGAATTTCTTCGTATGGTTTCGGTATGGTGTCGGTCTGTATTTATTGTGGACCACATTAATCATTTTGATTTTTTATATATATATTTGTGTTTGTCTCAGTAACAACTTTCCTGGCTTTAGTCAACATTTCATGCAAAGAGAACGAGGTTTTATAAATATTTCTGATTACAAAAAAAAAAAAAAAACCAATTGGAAAGTGATGTATGTTAAGCCTTAAATCAAACTACATGTCGCTGTTATCTAACTCTCGCTTCAGCATTTGATCGAAGACCTCATTCTGTGCCACAGTGAAACAATTCTTCCAGACTCCCGTAGTACCTTCGAAGAAAAGAAACATTAAACTCGTAACTTAGGGAAATAATGAAACTAATCTTAGAGAGTGTGGACATCTAACTAAATGCGAAATAGAAAGGGAAAGAGAGCTGAGTAAAGATGCAAAATCATTGGAAAAAGAAGAATATGTCTACCGTGTTCGGGGGCCGCCATGGAATAGGAAAGTCTATATTTTTTTTTACTTATAAGATTTATTTATAATTAAAGAATCTATCAGTATTAATAGTATATATAAAAACTATTTCAAATAATTTAAATCTAATTTCTCTAATGTTTTAGGTACATGTTAGTAATGTATTTAGATTATGGAATAAGAGACAAATGTCTCGCCTTTTGCTGATGTTACAGCGTCTGCAAGATTGTTAAATGAGCACTTGTCCGCAATTTCCTCTATGAGCTGAGGGCATAAGTCTTTATCCAAAAAGGCTGCCAATCGTGTGATTTCTGAAACTTGGTTCTACAAAAGAATACTTTGCATTAAGTTGCTGCAATTACTAAGTGAATAAACATTTTAGTGATTATGACATTTTTCAATGCAGTATTGTATGTACATTTTGAATGACAAAAAATTTACACTTTGTTTATGCATTAAAGTTATATATTTAAGATACATGTCCACTTCAGTGTACTTTATTGATCATATTAGACACGTTATGCTCTGATTTTCCATATTCTCATTGGTAACCAGGTCACATGGTCGTGATATCAATACCTATTGTGCCGTGTTTATCTTTTTTAGAAAACACCAAAGTATTTTCCTTCATGAACTTCATTGCCAAACGTAAGAGTTACAGTCTTATTCTAGTGGTGGCGTCCTATGTCCACCATTTTTCTTGTTGATTAGCATGCACAATAGAGAATGTTTTGACATATGCCAAAGAAACTACATATTCTACCGGGGCGATATTACACAATATGGGGCTCAACAGTAAAAATTTAATATATTGATTCATAATCTAGAGATTCGATACCTTTTGCAAGTCTTCATTAGAAACACTATGAATATTGTTTTAGCTTTGTCTTTTTTCGCTCTCCTCCATTCACCGTTCGTAATTGATGAACCTCCATAAAAATTGGAAAAACACACAGTTTTGACAATTAGGATTATCACTAATACTCTTATAATTATCTTGAAGATTAATTCCTGTGCATATGTTTTGACTTATACTTTTTATATTATTTAAATGATCTACTTGTGTAAAGCCAAATAAATGTCTCGTTAAATAAATTTGAACATTGATGAAAAACAACAGTACTTGTAATCCTAAATGATAAGTGTTTTTTTGTTAAGGTGAAAACGTAATGCTTGTTGTTGATATGCCATAACCGTTGAGGTTAATTGGATTATTATTTTAGTCCAAGGATTAATTGAATATGTAATGGAGATATAATACTTTGCTGAGCGAAGCGGCGTATGAAGAGGTTCATTCTGATTTTTTGTTAATTTTTTGTTTCTCAACACGTGGATGATTTTACAACATTATCTACGTGGTTTTCTGGAGTGATGATTGCGGAGTGTGTGTTGATGAAACGTGGGGATGGAGATTGTGGAAGTTTGTCCAGGTCTTTTTCCATCAGGAAGTAGTTTGGTGTCTTTAGCATACCGTTCTGCTGCAGGATCTGGACCATCTTCGTGTACCAATGGGCTCTGTCAGATGAAGAATGTTTATTTAGCATTTAAACGGTTCTTTCAGTGCTATGAATGTACGAACTGAAAGAGTTCAATGCTATATTATTTGGTTGGATACGGGATTGCCATTATATAGAGTTAATATTTCGTTATCGCAGGGATGCAAAGCACATTGAATCCGTTTTTCGTGATCGTAGAGGAATTGGACGTAATGATAATGAGTCATAATAAGCGATTAAGTTCATAGTCTATTGACTACCAAATGCGCTTGGTAAGGTTACTTAGTGGGACTTTAGTGAAAATGTAAATATTGTTCATTGTTTCCATGGTTCAATTTTATTAGGAATTGCTTAGAGGCTTTCACCAGTGTGACGTTTATGATGTTGGTTACTGCCATTTCACTTCTATGTCAAAGAAAAATCATGTTGAGATTATCATTCTTCTTTGCATATTATAAAGAGTTATCTCCATAGCGTGAGTTATTCAATTGTGACGTCATTATTTTCTGGGGTTAATTCACGTCGATTTCTCCGAAAAGTATGACGCTCGAACAAATAAACGTCACAATGTATCAGTCACCCAATCATAAAATAACGCACGTGTACATAACTCTGTAAATGCAAAGGTTGAAATAATGTGATAACGCATTAATCAAATGCGTTTTGTATGATAAATAAAAATTACGAGGGAATCCTGTTGTTGAAGGCAAAAGTGAGGCTGTCAAGGGAGACTTTAGGAAGAAAGAAGCCGTTAAGAGAAGAGATAATATCTAAATTTAGTCGCGTAATTAACAATCATTGCATAAGGCCATAGGTAGATTTTAACGCCTATATGCATAACAGTCAGAATATCGTCAGAATGCTGTAATAACAAAAGACAGCATAGGGCGTTAGGTAGGGTTAGAATAGTAATGTGAGTGATGGCATATGTACTAGACTAAATTAGATTCTTTCTTTTACTTCACTCACTTAGCGTTTCCCTGACACCGTCTCACCTTTTGCCTACTGTTCATAGGACATTAAACTCTAAACCAATGGTGACTAAATGTTATTTATTTAAACAATAAAAAAAATATCACTTTTTTGGTCGAAAGTCGGAAAAGCAATTTTTGATTATGTCATTTATAGATAATAAAAGAAGCGTGCTATTGAGTAATTAGATAAAGAAAAATATAGATAATCCCTTATATGATATTGAATAAATCCCGTGCCGTTCATATATGGATTGATATGGTAATGATTGCATAATTTTGTTTTCGACAACACTAGCTCCGTATATAACTTCGCAGCTTATTCAATACTATTCAATAATTAGTATCTAATTAAATTTAATTCACAAAAACATATTCATAACTCAACATTCCTTAGAATATCTATGACACACGTAAAATTTTGTTTGTCTGTCCATTGAGAACCCTTCTCATTTTTTTGTTTATTGGATCGTAATGCTTTAAAGGCCCAATAACGTAACTTTTCAGTTGTTGTTTTTAACACAAACAATACAGTGATAACATTGTACAAGTACTAAAATAAAGATGAAAGACATATATTATAGACATTATTCCGTATAGAAACCTATGAGATAGAAGGTCAAATTGTCTTGTAAAATCTGCATCTGAAAACAGTTATTGTTGAAAACGACAAATTACAAAGCGTTCGTATGTAGACATCAAATTCTTACGGCCGATAACATGTTTTGTTTTGTTTTTTCCCGTGGAAGCCGATTGGTCACGTGATATTTTCGCGGAAATCGAAACTTCGTGAATTTTTTCGTATGGTTTCGGTCCTGTATTTTATTGTGGACCACATTAATCATTTTGATTTATATAATATTTGTTTTTGTTCAGTAATAATTTCCTGCTTTAGTCACATTTCATTGCAAAGAGACGAGGTTTTATACATATTTCTGATTACAAAAAAAACCAACTGTCGAAAGTGATGTATGTTGAGCCTTTAATCAAACTACATCTGAAGTTCATAGTAAACTTTAGGTCGCTGCATCTGTAAATCTGCTTAGCATTTGATCGAAGACTTTTCTGTGCAACAGTGAACCAATTTCTCCAGTCTCTCCGTAGTACCTTCGAAGAAAAAAATTAAACTGTAACTTAGGGATAATAAGAAACATATTTTAGAGAGTGTGGACATCTAACTAAATGCGAAATAGAAAGGGAAAGAGAGCTGAGTAAAGAAGCAAAATCATTGGAAAAAGAAGAATAAGTAACTTTTCATATCTTGTTTTCACATTATCATGATAGGATAATAAAAAAAATCAAAAATAATTAGATCGATTTCTCTTAGAGTACATGTAATTTAGAAATGGATAAAGAGACATATGCTTTCCTGCGTCCATTTATTAAGTTATTATTTACTTATAATTAATCTAAGCATGTATATTCATAAAAACCTAACATAACACTTTTTTCTGAATATGAAGTTTTTCTTATTCTTTGACAACAACGGGAGTAGGTCCTCTCCTTTTTTGCCCAAACGTAGAGTTATTCAGGGTGGCGTCCTATGTCCACCATTTTTCTTGTTATTAGCATGCACAACAGAGAATGTTTTGACATATGCCAAAGAAACTGCATATTCTACCGGGGCGATATTACACAATATGGGGCTCAACAAAGGTAAAAATTAATACATATTGATTTCATAATCTAGAATCGGATACCTTTTGCAAGTCTTCGTAAAATACACTATGTATATTTGTTACTACTTTTGTCTTTTTCGCCTCCTCCCATTCACGTTCGTAATTGATGAAACCTCCATAAAAATCTGAAAAACACACAGTTCTTGACAATTATGGCATGTCACTAATACTCTTAGGTAATTAACTTAAAGATTAATATCTGTGCATGATTTTGACTTATGACTTTATATTGTTTCTAAATGTCTGTTTTTGTAATGCCAAAATAATATGTACTCGTTAAATAAAGTTTGACATTGATAAAAACAACAGTAGCATGTAATCATAAAGATAAAGTGTTTTTTTTTACGTTAATTGCTGAGAGAAGCGTTGTATGACGAGAGTTCACTCTCATTTTTGTTAAATCTCCATAACATAAAAACATATATTCAAATTAATCCTGATAATTCAATTTACTTAAATCAAACTCTTCGAAATATCAAATACATTTTGGGACTCTTTTTTCTATGAAATTATTACGCCGTTATCTCAGCCAATCAGAAACGACGTTACAGGCAGCGACGCTATTCTTTAAGCCAATGAAAATGCTCATTACAACAGCAAAATTGATTTATATTGTATTATAGCTTACTGTGTCTGTTTCCACACATATCCTGAATAAAGTCTCTCCAGGTTCCAGGAAAGTCCTCTTCTGTACAGATCAATATCGAGTCGTTCATAATGTGGTTGTACAATGATACCATCATATCTTTAGGGTTTCTCAACACATGGATGATTTTACAACCATTCTCAACATGTTTCTTTGGAATGTGACGGAATGCGAAGTGTGTGTTGATGATACGTGGGGATGGAAGATCTCTAATATTGTCCAGGTCTTTTTCCATCATGAAGTCCGCTTTGTGTCCTTAAGTATGCTCCGCTTCTCCCTGCAGGATCATGGACACGATCTCGTGTACCCAATGAGCCCCTAAGAATGAAATGTTATTTAATTGTTTATATTTAATTATTAATAGGAAAAGTTTAGTGTCTTTCACCAGTGTTACGTTTATGATGACATTAACTTAAGTTGGTTAATGCTATTTCACTTCCGACATGAGTATGTCAAAGGAAATCATGTTAAAATTACCATTCCGTCTTTGCAAATAAAGAGTTATCTCCCTTGCTGGTAGGTATTCATTGTGACGTCATTATTTTGTAAAATGCAAAGGTTGAATATATGGATACACATTAATTCAAATGCGTTCTTGTATGATAAATTAAAAATTTTACCAGATTCGTTGAACTACAAGACAGAACCGTAATTCCTTATGGCCTATAGTTCTAAGTTTTAAACTTTCAAACTTTAATTTTGAATTTTCAACTTTAAAAACCCAAACTCAATAGTTGGTACATATTTTATATCAATCACCGCAATAGGACTTCTGGTATACAGTGGACCCGCGATAATTCGGACGCCGATAGTCCGGAAAACTCACAAACTGCTGGTTTCAAAATGAATTGTAAGTTTGTTCTATTAAAGGTTTATGCGCCACAACTGGGCGAAAATTTTGACATGTTGTGTTTGTTTCGATAATCTGTTGAAAATCATACGGTGAACATAATTAAAATGGACAGACGAACATGTATGATGCATTTTAACCATTTGTTACAACATTGATTTTATGCACTGTACAGCCTCTTCATTCTGTGCCTTTTAATATGCATATTGAGATGAAAACATAGCTGCATATGTCACTTTGCAATTTCTAATAACACTGTAAAAATCCAAACTACAACTTGGCTGCATGGTTTTACCGTATATACTCATTTCACCGCATTGTAGACGTAAATTATTGATTTTTATTATTGATTTTTTGCAATACTGCTTCAAGTCATTTTGAGCTTTTATTTGTACAAATCAAAATAAAACCTGTGCATTGTAAGTATTGAAATTCTCAAAATGTTTAACTTTTTGTGGTGAATAAAGTATTTAAAGATCTTCTTTATTCATGAGTATTAAAATTATGGCAAATATAACTTTAAATGATTGATTCATGATTCCCCCTTACAGATGTAATTGAATGTTAATTATTAAATTTATAGTATATCTTGATATCCATAATTAGATTATCTTTCCGGCGTTCTAGCCCCGATTTCTTGAAACAGACTTAAGTCAAAAACGAACTTAAGTCTAAAATAATTAACATCGATTACATAATAGAAATAACTTACATAAGTTTTGACTTCAGTCGTCATTTTTGTTTCGAGAAATCGAGGCCAGGCCTGAGGACCATGAAACAGACAAAGTCCAAAACTGTCTTAAGTTTAGACTTAGCCAATCAAAGATGACGTTACAAATAGAACGCCAATAATGATTGGCTAAGTCCAAATTCAAGTCTAAAATTCTTTCATGATCCTGGAGTCTGGTCACTCCGGGAATTCGGTTTACCTGTTTTTGCATGTGTACATAATAGTATATCTGATTCTTTGGAGTCGAAGTTCCTAACCCTCTCCATGTGCTTTTCCGTAATATCCATTATCGGCTGGAATTTCGGCAGCATACAGCCATCGTAGATAGGAAATTTCAGTTTCTCTATGGCTCCAACGGCTTTCTCCCTTTCCTCGGCACTAAGTTTTAAAAGATCCATCAGACTTCTATGTAATAAAGTAACACAGTGTAACACAACCTGTTCAAACAATATGCATATATATTCCTGTAACAGTTTGTGAAGTCGTCGTGTATTTTTGTTCGATTCTTAAAAGTGTTTCAGCCCCGGTTCATGGCCTCTTTCCATGCAAAATAAAATGTGATGAATAGACAATTAATTTTAACACACGTCTGGATCAGAAGTTTAAAAATGTATAGATATGTTTTACAGAGAAATAGTTAAGTGTTTATGCAACAACATACTTTCAGTGTATCCGCTAACCTGCCTTTATTATTTAACGCACGCTGTTGAATTCATTCAGGCTCCATGTAAATAGGATATCGTTGTCTCCTTGAGTCTTGCGCGATTGAGGTAAAATTGCACACGTAGCAGGTTGCATGATGTAGTGGTGTTCTTTGCTATAGTTTTCTACGACGTTGAGAAGAGTCTGCAGGTCAACAGATGAGTTACATGACAATTTTATATCGTCAGCACATATGGGTGCTGCACAGCTTATGGTTCCTATGTTTGCTCCGGTTCTGGAATTCGAGATGCTCTCCAACTGATCATTTATTAGTCCGCTAAACCTGCCTATATTATTAGGCTTTTTTAATATATATATATTAGGCAGAAAAAAATAAAAACCTAACAATATAGGCATGTTTAGCGGACTAGTCATTTATATACAGCCTGTATAGGTCTGTACTAAGTATCCCCCCTTGTCTTACTCCTTGTAGTACATCTATTATATTGGATACATGTTTAGCAGAGATATTTAGGTGGTATATTATCTCCCGTGTTTCCACTCCTTTAAGGAACAGCTTGCGATCCAGGAAGTCGTGATTTACCTAATCAAATGCTACTTTTGCATTAAGTAGAGTGACGAGTGCATGCTGGAAAGAAGTAAGCTGCATCGAAGTGGCGAGTTTCCTTTAGTGAAGTCACTCTGAAGAGGACTTTGTTGCAGATTAAACATTTTCTGGACTTGGTTATCAGAACTGCCACGAGGTCTGGAATCACTGTAATGCGTCTAAAACTGATTTTTCGGATCTTTCTTCCTGTATATAGATGTTAGATGCCCTAGCTTGAGACAGTCTGGAACTTGGCCATTATGTATATCAATCTAATTAAAATTAGACTTGAAATTCCTCTCCACTATGATGCTCTACTTATAGAACTTTGTGTGCGTACGCAAGATATCTCTCTGAGAAATTGACAGTTAATTGTCAGGTTTACTCGTGCGTTCACACGCAATAATTGTTGTGTTAGCACGCAATACTTTTGCATTCACATGCAATTATATTTACTATTGCGTTCGCACGCAGTAACTTTTTTATTTTCCATGTCCTTTCCAGCCACTGTATAAAGGTAAAAGGTCTAATTATGAAAATACTTGTACCAAAGGACAAATCATTCACATCAACATTGTTAAAGTTGTTTTGACATATTGTTTTTACTTCAGTAATGTATTTAAAATCATACGTTTTGATGAATTAGGCTGTGAAAATCTGTACATGATGAAATAAAAGCATTTTTCAACTCTTTTATAACTTTGAGCTCTTGTATAATGTTAAATTAAAACTTGCATTGTAAGTATTGTAATTCCAAATGTGTTTTTAGATTAACTTTTAGTGGTGAATAATATATGAAATACTCTCTTTGACTCGTGAGTAGGAAAATTATGATACCTATAACTTTAAAAACGTGAAATTACTGCCCAAAACAGGGCCCATGTAGCTCTGGGTTTTGAAGGATAATGCTCCCACTCTTTGGGAACGGCTTGTGCTTGGTCTGAAAAGAGTCTGAAATGAAAAGGCTTCTGTCTTTCCGCGTTCTTTTAATGCATCTGACTTGACCATCTGCAAATATTGTCTGATTCCCAAACTAAAATTTCAGATGTCATGGAAGCGTTATTAGTTGGGAAAGGTCATTGTCTCATTTGGTCAGCTGTTTGCTAGTATATGTTTCTTATGTATTCAAAATCTGCCAGAAAGTCTCAAAATTTGTATTCTGGGTATTTTGAAGAAAGGGAAATATTGAAACAATCAGAATACAGTTGTTATATGGAAAAATAATAAGCGACATTCATGTTGGACCTTTCCACGTAACACACAAACAAAATTATCCAACCTTCATAAATAAGTCAGATATAGGAATAAAAAGTTAAGTGGATAGTGACAACTAAATGATCTTCTGTGACTTTTTCGGTAGGTAAAAAGAAACAAACTTTCATTTTCTCAGATTAGTTTAAGCAATTATTTTTATTCAAAGATATACATATACACCAATACATACAGACAGCTAGGATGGAAAAACAAGCTAAAAGCTTATATTAATTCTTCTCCTGAAACAAAAGCACGACGTTTTGATATGGACATATACACAATAACAATTTCAGTTTTTCTTGATAACATTGAATATCCTTTTACTGTTATTCATAGAAAGGGATTCTGACTTTCGAACCGCGATCAATACAATAGATAGTCGGAATTCAATGCTCCGGAATTGAATTTTGTTGAAATGCAAATATGGAAAATTATCCAAAATATCAACTTTATCAATGGTGATAATACTGTAAATAAGTTGTATAGAACCAAGGCAGCAGAGGTATACCAAAGAGAAATCATGAACATTCCGACTACATACGGGCAACTACATATAAATATGCAAGACGCGCGAAAGTTAATTGTCAAGCGACAACGCATTGTCAGAACGATTTTGTTTGTTATGGGTCCGTACCAAAGAGCTGAACTTTTACCTCAACTTCCGGTCCCTGTGACTATTTTCCCTGCTTCTCTTACTAAAATTTCAACTGTTGGAAAAGTGAAAGGTCGTTGGATCTAATTTTACCGTGAAATGCAAGCTTCTTTTGAGTATCCCATTGGAAGACCTTGAACAATATGCTTTTAATTATTGGCCACTTCAGAAGTGTTTTCATGCTAAGATGATATATCTGTTTGTTATATTTTGAAGGACAGAGAATGTTTAAAAAATAACAATTTCACAGGACAAAAGCATCCTAGCTCAAGGATGAGACAAAAGTTAGTGACATTATACATTTTGACCACACTTCACATCACATTCATGGCGGAACATCAAAAGCCGTTTTTTTCAGTCTGCATTATTTCAATCGGCTATCTTAAAAAATCACTCTTTTAATAGCTAAAAACTATAACCCAATAACTACAGTTTAAATTTTTTTTGTAACGGAGTGGTTATATGGATCTGTATATTAATCAGATTGTGTTTCCTAATGCCTCCCTTGGCACCGCCTTTCACTTTTGGCCTTCAAACGAGCGTTCGCCTCTGTGAGGAAGGCTCTGGGTTCTGTCCCCTGTCCCATGCTACATGATTTAGATCTTTCATTGACACATTGATCACAAATTGGGAGAGGGCTTCATATAAAATTTGTGCCCAATCCAATTGTATATCAAATATTCCAGTAAAATATGTTTAAATCAAACAACTAGATGACAGTAGCTCCCCAGTGACGAAGGCGTCGTGTAATTTAGAAAAAAAATCCAAAAGATATGATACGTGTGCACACTACTTTTTTTATTTTGTCTTCTTATAAAATGCCTAGTGATCTCAGGCAATAATCAAACAATAATAGACGACAGATGATCTGAACCTAATTAATTACAATAGCTACGTTTAGAATGTATATATTAGCATAAATAGAGACACAATTATAATTTACATACATGCATGTTTCAATGCCAGCTAGAACTCTCTCCATATTAGGACAATATTGGGGAGCTACATCTTTGGTGCGTAAGGATAATTTTAAGGAGACGGAGTACAAGTCAAAGTTGACGCGCAGACGTTTTCATTTTTTGGGGATGATGTGAAAGAAATATGGTCTGGAACGTTCACTGTATAACACTTTTGGGGCGGAATTTGTATTCATCATATGGTGTAAGGGAAATAACTCTTCTAAATGTGACCAGACACCGGAAGTGTAACCTTGCTAAGTCAAGGTCGTCCTTGCCGGTACAGCTGAAGGTCGATCGGTCGAACATCATCACAAGCAAGATGACTACTAAATACACAATCGTTTTAGTCCGACATGGAGAGAGTGAATGGAATAAATTAAACAAATTTTGTGGATGGTTTGATGCCGATTTGTCAGAGCAGGGTTGCGAGGAAGCAAAAAATGCCGGAAAGGTAAGTTCAAAGCTGTAAAACTAAAAAGTCGATCGTCTTGATACAGCAGGTGCCCGGATTTGAACAGGTATTGGGTACGAGATTGTTGGCACGATCTCGTTTTAGGACTGTTATTATTGTTTTATTTTATTTTATTCGTTTATGTCATCGACAGTGTTAAATGTCAATCTGTAGGTAATTAAAAAGTTGCCTGGCGTTAGACAGTAATTAGCACCCTAACCTAGCCTATGTGTTTTAAGTTTTGGATAGGCCTATAAGACTATATAAATGAATTTATATTTTAAATGTTTGAATTTTAAAAAAAGTAAATTGTTAAGTGCATTCCACCCAATTCGAAATTAATTTATAAACATTTTTGAAAATATCAAGGAAATTTAAAAGTTCTGAACAGGGATGAGGGAGCCCATACACTTTTACAGTTTATGCACACCTATGATAACACATGGGTATGGGCATCTCAGTCACATATCCCAATAGCTATGTACAATAAACTATTTAAAAACTTGAACCAATACAGCCTTGAGCACATTCAGTTCTTACACCTTATAATGTATATATTGAGGGGGCTTGATTTTCTTGAACTTGTAAAATGTTTGAACAGATGCTGAAGGAGAAAGGCTATGTGTTTGATGTCGCCTACACCAGTGTATTGAAGAGAGCCATTAAGACATTATACTTCGTCCAGAATGAAATGGACAACCACTGGATACCTGTCACAAGACATTGGCGACTCAACGAACGTCACTACGGAGGCTTACAGGGACTCAACAAAGCTGAGACTGCACAAAAACACGGAGAGGCGCAAGTCAAGGTAAATCTCAAATGTCTCACTAGGTCATGATTAAATACCTTGTACCCTTTTTTAAGAGACCGAAGGTGTAATATTGTAAGGTTTCAATTCATTTTCTCGATGCTCCATAGGTTACTATCACTAACATCATATCCACCCCTGACTATCTCATAGTAAAACTGGAGGCAGCTCATAAGAAAAAAAACTGACCAATCACAAGCCTGTAGAGACTTCCTTTGAAGATTACAGAGAATACAATGCCCGAATTCAAAGCCACACGGTCAACCACAGTACCGTTATTCAATTCTTTTGATGTACATCAAAGAACCAAATTCAGATAAAATTACCTGTGTCTTATGTTGCCTTCATTTTTACTAAGACATAGGTAGTCCAGTGGTGGATAAAACAACAGTGAAAGTAACCCCTGGAGTATCGGGAATGGGTTTAGCCTTGATGTTCACTTCGCTAGATTCCACCTCCAGCCTCTGCTCATGGAAGGATTTATTCCACTCAACTTTATGATAATATTTGTTTCCTTTGTTTTCTTGCATTTTTTATAAACTACATGTACATGTATTGTTTTAAATGTTATATTACCATATTCGACCCAATAATACCTATAAGCACCTCTCTCCCTTTTTTAGACTTTAATTTCACTTACGTAAATTAAATGTAGACTGAAAATATTCAAACCTCTATTGGTTTCCTTACTGATTTCTTTTGCAAATTGATGGCTTAACTTGTAGAATAATTTTATGAAAGGCTAGTCCAAATTTGTTTCTATTTTAATTGCACCTTATTTGCTTCAATTTTTTAACCACCCTAGCTATATATAGGCACTTATAGGGTCGAATACGGTATGTGTTGTTTGATAAAGGATAAGTCTGCCTTGAAAATTTGTCTACACGGTTATGATTTCTTCCTTGCCCCATAGGCCTATAACTAGGTAGGCAATATTTTCAAATCTTAATTCTTAGCACAAGCATTGACTATTGGATCTAGTTTGAAATTAAGTTAGTCGAATGCAGCACGCTTTTAATTAAATCATAAAGAACTTCACTTCAGATATACTGTAGGTTTATAGATTTTATGTTTCACTTTCAGTTCAGTCACAGAAGAATTGTAATTAAACCTTCTCAGAATATATTTAAAACAAGATTTTAAGTCGGCAAAATTTTTTAAAGGTTGACAGGGGAAGGAGGTAACAAACAAGGGGAAGGGGGAAACAAACAATACTTTTATTTTGATCTGTTCTTTCCTCTTTTATTCACGTATTCACATTGTGCTTTTTTGATATAATTTCAGACCTGGAGACGATCATATGACATTCCCCCACCAGCTTTGGAGGATGGCGATGAAAGGCTTTCATCCAATGACCCTAAATACGCAGTATGTCTTTTTTAAACCAGTAAAGAAATGGTTAAAAAATTATTTTAAAATTTCCTTTTACATCTTTTTTGTACATTGTATTTGCATATTACACAGTTATCTGCCCATGCAGGTAGGCATTGTTTGTGATGTCATGTGTTTGCAACCTTAACGTCATAATTTTCAGAGAAAACGATGTGAATAATGATGTCACAATGGATACCTTTCCACAAGGGAGGTAACTCTGTGATATAAAAAGATGATATATGAGAGTAAGAAAGTTAACTTGGTGCAACAGATAGATGTGAGGGCAGCCGCTCTTGTAATTTTCTTTCCATATTAGATTTACCACCCTTGCAGGTAGGTATTCTTTGCGTTGTCATTATTTTGTGAACGAAATTCACATTGTTTTCTCAGTAAATTATGATGTTTCGCTCGCAAACACATGATGTAACAAGCAATACCTACCAAAGAGCAGACAACTCTGTAATATGCAAATATGAAATAGACTTCTTGAGATATTGCAATATGGTTAAAAGAGTTATATATATATAACTAAGGTCAGATCCCTCATCAGACGTGCAACTCTGTAAAAGAATCTCCAAATAATAAGCCACGAAATATATTCATTAAATATCGACATTCATAACGAATGCAAAACAGTTCTTCAGGGTTTGCGCTGGATGATTTATTAATTGAATCTTTCTCTGAATAAATTGGGTCTGTATATATAATATAGCATGAAATCCATTATCTTTTGATTTTTGTGTCGCCTGCAATGCAAATGCATCACAAAGGTATCACTATGTCGGCGTCAATGTTTGCGTCCAGGAAAACGTTTCCATGCGATAACTTTAGTATTTATTGTCCAATATCAACTAAACTTGTTATTTTGCTTTATATCAATGAGATCTCAGAAGATTTCGATACTGGTCAAAATCTGTCAATACTTGCAAGACTTAAGGGACTTTGAATTCATTAAGACAGATAAATCCATGGTTTCCGCTGGATAACTTTGGTATTTATTGTCTGATTTTAACTAAATTTAGCATGTTGTTTCATATTAATGAGATCTTGGATGGGTTTGATACTGATAAAACCTGTCAATATTTGCAAGAGTTATGGGACTTTATAACTTCTCTTAGTTATTAACAATATTTTCAACTGTAAATAACTATGTTGTGTGATATTTTAAACTGCTATAGGGCGACACATCCACTTCCGTGGAATTCTTATCTATGCTTATAAAGGATATGGGGACTGCGTAAATGCAAACCCGCTTCTGTATAATATAACAAGAAATCCATTTTTGTTGTTCTTTTTTTTCAGCATTTGGACGCATCTGTTGTTCCCAGATGTGAATGCCTGAAAGACACCGTAGCCCGTGTGCTGCCATATTGGCACGACGTCATAGTCCCCACAATTAAGGTCAGTGTATAGTCTCTTCCTCTACAGTTGTGGGGCAAAAAATGTTCGCAAAAGTTAAAGGCGCTCCACCGCCGACAGAGCATAAACAATACTCATCATGTGAACAATAATTCGTGTTTGATCGTGTATATGTGTGAGTAATTTAAATTAACACAAAAATTAATATAAAATAATTAATTTTGCTTTTGGTGCATCCACAATCAGTACTTCATTCCATAGAGGATATAGTGCCAAGAATTTTTTCAGGATGCAATTAACTATTTTTAATATCTTTATCTTCAAGTAAAATTAGAAGCTCAAACTTTTCAATAGTGGTGATAGTGTTAAGTAAGTAACTTTTGTAACTGAAAAAAAATACCAATTCGTCTGCTCCTGTTTTTGATAGAGAAAAAATACTGCTTGTCAGCGGTGGAGCATCTTTAATTTTAATTAATCCTACCATTTGACGTAATAAATTGTTCAAATAGTCAAAGTGTAAGGGAAATATTAAATTTTATTAAAAAGACTTGTATTACCGTTTTTGAAAAATAGTTTTGACTACATTACGAAATATATCATACAAGGTATATGAAAATATTTCTGCTACATGCTTTTGGAAGAGAATTTTTTTAAATAATATGGTATTGATCTTAACACTGTTTCCATAAAAAATATCACTATCAAAAGAGTAAAATAAATAGCTTTGTTGCCAAATTCTACCATTCTTATGTCAGAAAGTAATTATTTTTATAGATGACGGTCATGGTGGCCATCTTGAATAATTTTAGCTTTAAAAATGTTAAAATCAGGACATTTTAGCTAGTCATTCAATCCAAATTTCATCCCTCTCTGTTCAGAGAAGTTAACGCATGATGCATTACCAATGATCCTGGATCCTCATATCAAATTAGCAATAACTCTCGTGAGCCTTTTTCTCGACTCGTGTTAATTAAAATTCTATATTTGGAAATGTTTATTGCTGTTTATAGTCCGGTCAGAGAGTTCTGATTTCTGCCCATGGAAACAGTCTCAGGGCGCTGGTCAAATACTTGGACAAGGTTTCTGATGCAGATATTCCAGAATTAAATATACCTACTGGTAAGTGTAGACATTTACTGTAGATGAACTGGTATATAATATAATAATACAAAATAATTTACCTTTTGGTGCATCCACAATCAGTACTTCATTCCATATAGGATATAGTGCCGAGAAATTTTTAATGGCAACCAAAATCAATCGATGGTCTCCGTTTTGTTACCATGGCAACCAATCTTTATGAAAATGTTACTACAAAAAGTTGCAATCCTTTATGACTTTAAATCAATATGAGGGTAGTAATATGTTTCTGACAGATCTCCTTATTGTAATCAAAGCAAAAATAGCTTAACTTTCCAACATTAATGCATTTTTGAATGATTTAAGGCAATTTATGACTTCAATATTTTTAGATTCCAATATCAAAATAGCTAATTTCAGCTAAATAGCTGGAAAGAATCATTTCTGAATGCTATTAATGCTTTGAAAGGCCTACTTTATATGATAATGATAATTTTGTTGGTTTTAACAGGTATTCCCCTTGTATATGAACTTGATGAGAACATAAAACCAGTTAAACATTACTATCTTGCTGACGAAGCCCAGGTCAAGGCCGCCATGGAGAAAGTAGCCAATCAGGGCAAAGCTAAGTAGGCATTGCAACCATGGACAGTGGTCATTGAGGAAAACCAAGAGGTGTTGAAATACTGAGATTCGGACACAAGGGATTATTTTATTTTGTGTATTTGTTGAAGCATTTGTTACAGACTTAGATCTGCTATGTAATATATAGACATTTAGTATATTCACGTCCTAGAGGTAGATATAATTGTAGGTTGATGCCTATGCCATACATGTATTTACTGGATTTTCATGCTTGTATTATTTATTAACATGCAAATTGCTCTAAACCATCTTATTTTCGCATGTGTGAATTAAATTTTGCATATTTTAGCAGTAATTAAAAATCCTGAATACATAAATGGCTGCGGAAAAAAAATTGACTGAAAGAGAGCTTATAATAAGCCATAAATTGCGAAATTATACATGTTGTTAGATATGAAAATAAATTAAGCTGCTACGAAAATAATTTGTTTTACAGTAATATCTTTGTAAGGCTTATAACGTTATTTATTGAAATGTAACATCTTTACGTCGTATTGAGACTCTGGTATCTGGTAGATTAGGATTCCTGAGATTCCAATGTTTATTTGTTTCTTGATCTTCCCCTGCAGTAAGCCAGGTGTGTTTATATTGATTTTGCTCCCCGTAGAAAACTGAATAACATGAGAGAATTATTGATATACATATTAAGTTATAACTTTAAAAAAGTTTTATTTAATACTTTACATTGGTGCCAGATATTCAACTCATTCCATTGTTTTTTCTGCCAGCAAACCTTGCATAATTTTATACCTAGTTAATCTAAATCCACCCTAGATCCATGTAAAGTGTTGAGTTGGAAAATAAAATGTTTTTAGTTTAAATTTGTTTTCTTTTTTTATTTGATAAACCTAGCAGTGAGCCTTACTGAATTTTTATATTAAATATGTTCCTCAATAAAAAAAAAATCCAAATACACATGTAGTGTTATATTTTATGAATTACAGATGGATCAGCCCAATGTCACATGTCCAAGGCCACAATGTCCCAATTTTTTTTCATATCGCCCCTTTGTTTTTTCATAATGTCCCAAATGGTATGTCACAATGTCTCAAATGGTATGCACAATGTCCCAAAGTCTGTCTTCCACAATGTCCCAAGACTCGCCATATCGCCCCAAGATCGTAAGGTAATATCAAAGAAGATTGATAGAAATAATAGAATAATAATATTAGGTTATTAACACATCATCAAAATATGAAACACTCATTTTCTTTTCAATGAAAGAGAGGAAGCAAAAACAAAGAATTCTATGTAATTCCAAAAATCAAGATGCAAAGGGCATTTTAATATGGATAAAGTCATATCGGGAAAACAATCTTATGTCATTGCTATGATGTGTGAAAAGACTAAGTAAGTTTAAATCTCGTAAGCAAAACTTTATGACGGACTTGACAACACTGTATTTTTGACTTGCATATCGAAATTGCATCTTAATAGTTATCTCCCCATTGTAAATTTGACGTCTTGTGTTTTTATTCTCATCGAGTGCACTTTCAAAAGTATACCTTAAGTAAATTGTAATGTAAATAAATTCAATACCATTTTAGAAATAAGTAGTTATGTAGATTAATATCCATATTCCATATCCATTACCCAAAGATGGCAAAAGTATAAATAGGTATAATTATCTTCACTTTACATCATTATACCAGAGTGAATATTTGTAGTTACCTCCCCCTTTTCAAACATGACTTCATATGCAAATTACTTTTTACCACATAATTGATATTGCCAAAATATTATAAATCCAATCCAAAGTTTGCAGGGTTTGTGGTAGGGTGGGACAATGATGACCTCAATCTAAAGAAATACCAACCTTATTTTGTAAAACCATTACAGATAGAACAAATGTGAATTAGATATTTGAAATGTTACATATATAGCACCCTTGTGACCCAAATCCCATGGATAGTCCAATCCACCATTCAATAATCAATTAATTAAAATATGGTAGCTTACATACAACCCCTAAACCCACCAGTGTGCAATGTAAGGATTGACTTACTGATCACAGTATCCATTGTACCAGGTAAGTAGAGTTACTTGCCTATATTTTAACTGCTGTCACTTACTGCTGTAGTAAAGTACTTATCAGAACATTTCCACGTAAAGTAGTGGTAATAACTCATTTGCATATTGAGAGAAATTATGAAAGTTACCAGAAGTAAAGGTTTTTAACAGGGGAGATAACTCTTGACTGTATCCTTGTTCCAGCTGAAACAGATGCTGTTCCATGAAAATTAGTCTGAATTATTTGGATGTTATATCAGCTTTTTTATATTGATCTTGTGAGCAATTCATCTTATAAAAATCAGAATAATTCAGACTACAGAGCTATGTGGTGTCAAAAATCAACAACAAGACGGAAGTTAATACCTCTTATACAGCCTTCAAATATATTTGGAATATTGTTATACATGTACAACCTTACTGGATTAGATCCTGTTATTGATCAGCGGTCAACAAGCCTCAGAATCATTGGAATATGCTTTCTGTCAGGTCAAAGAAAGTCTGAAAAAGAGACTGCTTTGTGGTCCAAATACTGTTGTAATGGAAAAGTTGGTGTTGCTCAATAATTAGTGAGGCTTAAGTTACATGTAGATAGGTTTTCAAATTTTGAAAAGACAAATTTTAGCTTCGAATTTTAACATTAAACATGATATAAACTTGATAGTTATACCTCATGTTTGTAACACTGTCTGATTAGTTGAAGCACCTCACATGACGGGGCAATAAAACATTTTCTTTCATACCTACGGGTGTAATACTGGCTGGTCTAGGGCAATACACTCATGCCGCCTGAGGCTGTATTGCATGGCTACCCATGGAATAAAGCCTCTTGACATCACGGCGTCAACAAAATTTCTATTTCATCGGTAAAATTTTAACATTTTTTTCACAAACTTGACTGGTTTTACTATAAAAGATGCAAACAACGGAATTTGTTTTGAAAATGTAATGTAATTTTTCACGTATGAAAAAATGACTTTCTTCGAATTTATTTCTATATAAGGCGGGATATTATATTGGAAAATTGCAATAAAAGTCGAGGTATGAAAGAAAAATACTCTTTCATAAGTGGATATGAAGGATAGGGATATTCTACCCTCGGGATCTCAAAATGTTGCAAAACCCTGGAAAAGCCTCGGGTTTTACAACATTTTGTGACCCTCAGGTAGAGTATCCCTATCCTTCATATCCACATAAATGTATGAAAGAGTCTTATAGTATTTCTCTGGGGCGCGTGCCCCTATGGTGACGGCCCCTCTTTCACACTGAGTTATCTCCCCTTCCAATTGAACAACAATAACGGGCGTAGAAAAAAATGTCATTTTTTACTAATCGCTTAAGTATAATAAACAATTAATATCCCCTATGGCAGTATGATATGAAGGTTTATTTACCCTCAGATGTAATATTTCCCTCAGGCAAGCCTTCGTTAAAATATCAAACCTTCGGGTAAATAAATCACACTGCCATCGGGAACATAAATGCATAAAAATAACGGTCACATGTTGAGGAACTTTTTTTTCACATCACTTTATCTTTACTTACCAGAGAAGCTTTCAAACCTGTGTACAAAGACCTTGGGTGGTCTTTATAGACAGGTTTTACTGCATGTTAAAGCGAAAAGTCGGGCAAATGAATGCTAAAATTGGTAAAAATGGTGTAAATATATCGTTTTGAACATCATAAGAAAACAAAAATATGGAGATGTGTGTTGTGTAAAAAGACTCAACAATGGACTTAAACCAATTGAATGTTGTTTTTATTTGGAAAAAGAACATGGTATGTACTACATGTACTTAATTACACTGAAGAAGATCAACAGGACTTGGTGACTGGTACTTGGTGTAACATCTACCTTTACCGACCCAGCCCGTCTCTCCTATTGGTACAATAAGCTAGTCCTACTCATAGACTATAGCAGGCAAGTGTAGCAAACTTACGTAAGGATCATGAAACAATTTTTGGCTTAAATTTTCCCTTAGCCAATCAAAAATCATGTTACTTTTCCCAACGTCATCTGTGATTGGTTAAGCCAAAATTTAAGACAGTTTAAAACCCAAGACCTTTTCATGATCTTTGGGCATGACTAGAAATATCTGTTTTACATTTTTATCCAAAGTGAAGCATATCGTGTGAACAGAAAATCTGTCGTACATATTTATCTCCTAAGTATAGCACACCGTTACATCGGAAAATCTTAATATTCATAACTGGAGTAAAACGTTTTAGAAATTGTGTGATGTGTTAATTCATCTCTTGACATCTTTATCACATATTTATTAAGCCGATTAATAACTTAATAAATAAACAAGAGGTCCAGTGGTCCTCACTCGCTCATCTGGTTTTTTATGCGTAGCTGTAATAAATGACTGGTTACAGACCAAAATCTTTTAAAAGTATAGTTCAATCATTATAAATGACTAACTATGGTAAGTCAGGAAAAACGCGCAAAAACAATGCTATTCTGTATTTGCGTATTACAGAGTTATCTGCCCTTGAACATAAGTATTTATTGTGATGTTATGTGTTTGTAAACATAATCCAATATTTTATGAGAGAAAAAATGTAACATTCACACACAAACTAATGGCATTACTATCGATACCTACTAGCAAGGGCATATAACTCTGTAATATGCAAAGACAGAATATATAACTATGGCTGCTACATGAAGATAGAGACTCAACGGTTTCTATGACGCAGACCGATACTACACCATGGCAACAGCTGACCAGCCCTTCTAGTCACTGGTGAGCATACATATTTAATACCAGAAATGCATTGCTGAAGAAACATTTTACTAGCTTCTACTAGTAACTATTCTGTAAATGTTTTTACCTACCATATGCCTATACTATGTGTTGATAAAATATAACACAATAAGACATGGAAAAGCTAGCTAAAAGCAAACATGCCTAGTAAAATTTTTAAATATAAATTTTAAATCTTGGTGTTTTTCACAGTATAAGTCAATTTCATTCTCGGTGATTTTCATAGAACATGTATATGGCAATCAATTTATTACATTCATGATGATACAACTTCAAACGTACATGGGAATACACAATAAATACAATAAATTCATAAATAATACTTTATATATAGGATACTAACTGAGTAGTACATATATATCAGTGGTTGACTAAATTAAATGTAGGAGAAAATAAATGTTAAAACATCAAATAAAATGTAGATAAAATGCATGATTAGGTAGGATTATAGAATAACTAAAGAATGAATGTTTTGTTTAAAGATGCTCCACCGCTGACAAATGGTATTTTTTCACGATCAAAAACAGGAGCAGAAAATTTAGTATTTTTATTCAGTTACAAAAGTTACTTATTTTACACCATTACCACCATTGAAAAGTTTGAGCTTCTAATTCTACTTCTAGTTGAAAATATGAAAAATAATTAATTGCATCCCGAAAAAATTCCATCTCACTATATCCTATATGGAATGAAGTACTGGTTGCGCATGCACCAAAGGCAAAATAAATTATATCATTTTTTGTGTTAACTAGTCATATATATAGACGATTAAACACCAATTATTGTTCAAATGATGAATATCATTTATCCTCTGTCGGCGGTGGAGCATCTTTTACTAGAACTAATATTTTTATCTATCTGGAAAGAGACCAACAGGCCTTAACAGTCACCTGAGCTCAGGTAAAACATTAAAACAAGTTCATATGTTTGCATCCATTTGCCCCAGAATGTCAGTCAGGAACAATTAAATGTAAATACTAGTATTAATTTTCTATCCGATTAAAAAAAACCATGACCCCAGGGTTATGAGATTCAACATTTTGTGAAGGCTTTTACCAGTATTAAATAAATGTTCCTTCTATCTATGAAAAGGAGTTTTAAGATTTTTTTTCTTCTTAAAAATTTCATCAGCTGGCCCAAAGGAGTCTATTGGCCGAATACATGAATACAGTGTCTAAACTGGATTTCAGTGAAAACAGCATACCTGGTATTTGGTCGGTATAGCCAGGTTTCCAGATTATACAGGATTTAAAATATTATTCAATTGTGCTGGAATAGACAGGTATCCAGATTATACAAGGGTCGGTTTTAGGACAGGTACTACTGTATTTATCTCCTATCATCTACAACATGGATAGAGCTATAACAAACACTCTATGGCGAAAAAGAATTTTAAAATGTGGTTTGCTGAATACATGTAGTTTCCATAAACTACCGCTGATGCAAGACGATGGAAGAAGGTGATTACAATTTAGATCACTCAGGTGACCTAATGTTAAATTGATTAAAAAAATCCAAAACAATGAAAGAAAGAAACAAAACAAAATCCCATATAATTCATGACGTTATCCACAATCTCAACTTTTCTCAACTTGGAAATTGGGGAGAGTATTTATATCTCGCATTCACAAATGTAACAGCACTGCATCATACTCAGATATCACTTATATATCAAAATTATTGCACTCTTACAAAATATAGTGGTTTGTGTAACTGTTACACCATATAGTAGGATAATGGTTTTAAACAAAATGTTACCCAAGATTGGACATATTAAACTACATCCTACTTATTCTGCCTTTGCATTTTGCAAGAGTTATCTCCCTTGCAGGAAGGTGGTTATCCCCCTTACAGAAAGGTATCGATTGCTATTGATTTCTTGGGGTTATTTTTTTGCAAAAACTTGCATAATTTACCCATAATAAATGTTATTTTTCTCTCGGAAACACACAACGTTACAATCATTACTTACCAGCAACGTTACAATCATTACCTACCAACAATGTTACAATCATTACTTACCAACAATGTTACAATCATTACTTACCAACAATGTTACAATCATTACTTACCAACAAGGGCAGATAACTCTTTAACACGCAACAACAGAATGATTTGCTAGACATAGCGTCTATTATGGCGTCTTAACTTGGTACTCATGTATCAGCTTTCACAAAAATTTAATACATGTGTACCAACTTTTGCTTTTAATTGATGTAAACAATATTAATCAAAAAATCAAATTACTTCTCATAATTTTAAATAATATTATAATACTTTTCCATCCTATTAAAGCCTCTCTCACAAGTGTGATGCGCTTCCACACATTAAGTCTCATTAAGTATTGTCCCCGTTCATACAAGCATTAATATTTCCACACAAAGCCTCAAGATGATTGAAACATCCAAAACATTTTCTCACAAAAGCTACAACATGCATATTCATATGTTCACACTAAAGCATCATCATACAAACATTTTCAACATACATGAAGCCTCCATCGATATACAAATGTACGTGCTAAGCTTTATACAAAAGTGTCTCTATAGTAAATCTCATACAAGCACAAATTTCAGTTATCACAGGTAAAAAAGTGACACACACGCAGAATAAGGGTAACCATGACTACCCAATATCACATAGCTGTTATTACAAGCTGCAGTGCTCCGGACCAGAGAGGGAATATTACCAATTCTTGCCTGGCATGGGTTGGAATAGACAGGCGCAGATATAATTCTTTATCAACACTTCTCATCCAAGACAAAGAATTCTGGTTATGAACACAGGTTACAGTGTCTATAGAAAGCATCGTCTCGACTAATGAATCCGTAGAAACCCATGGTTTGTGAAACTCAATTTTTTCACATAACAGATCCCTACATAGATCCAGCTTTGTTATATTGATCATAATTGTCAATCATCTCTCATAAAGTTTTCCTTTCGCTGGTGGGAGAGAAATGTTTATCATATCAAAAGTGCCCCTGTTGAACACAACAGATTGGTCTGTGAGCTAGGTTGAACATTGACCTAACAGATTGATCACTGACCTAGGTTGAACTTTGACTTCACTGACCTCTGACTCTAGCCCTGCACTTGAGGTGCTGTGCCGTTTACAAGTCCGCGTAGTTGTTTTAATACAGTATCTAACAGCTTCTTCTTGTCACGCTCTCCTTTCTTCAGAGACGCAAAAAGGTTGTTTTTCTTCTTATCAGCATTGTTCAACCTAGAAAGAAATAACACTTGTACAATATATATATATATCAAGGTTTATTTTGCGATCGGCAGCTTATAACAAAGCAATACAATAGGCCTAGAGGGCCTGTATCGCTCATCTGATTTTTTTTTTAGTAATTATCAAACATTCTCTTACAATTAGAAATAGCAAAATTAATAGGTGATCAGGTGAGTAAATAAAACCTATTTGATAATAACTACCGGTACAATGTTTTAAAGGAAATGCTGATTGATGACAGACTGATGGACAGATTGATAAACGGATGAAAAAGGAAAGATACTGAACTATACCATTAACCCCACCAGCGTTCAGACCAGATGAACTAATATTAACAAGATAGCAAGAATAGTGTTCTTATAATTAATAATTTAAATCAATTGTGTCTCCTCACAACTCACTTCTCAAGAATACTGATGGCCACTTGGGGCTGGACACGGAGATACTTGGACTTAGGCTGACCATAGTCGGCCAAATAAACTGACCAATCCCAGTTTAGGAATAGGTCCAAAAGCTGGAATTAAAAAAAAATAAAATAAATATAATCAGGTTTTCCTTTCCATATCTTACATTTATTTATCATTGATTTTGTTGTCCTTTTCATTGCAACTTAAAGAAATAATTTTGTTCGAGTGTTAACATTTTATATACCCTATATTAAAGCACTACTCCCCTTTTTGAGGCCTCAGTAACACTTACATTGACTAAAAGACAAACTGAAACTATGAAAATCGTGAAGATTTCTCTACATGTGTTCTTCTGTAAATGGATTAATGGCTACCAGACAGCCAAATAATTTTGTGAAATTTTTCTAGCATCTATTGCATTAAAAGCATACAATTTCAGTGTAAACCGATATGATTTTCAGATAAAGCAGGTTAAATTCTTACTTCGAAGAGCAATGGAAAACTTTCAACGTCATCTTAAATCATCAACATCAGCCAAAAACCAAAACTTACCAATTTCGCCGGCATCCATCTTTGATGACCGTCATATATACTACGGTCACCAGTGTGTGCACAGTGTTATTGGGACGATTATGGTAAATAACTAGTGAGATATAATTGAAATAATTTTGTTGAAATGGATGGATTGTGATTGACTTTCATTTGGTTTATGGTGATATGATACAGGAGAAAAGTCACACTCTACCTGTCGAATGTCAGCGAAGGCCATCACTAAGGTGCCGTCTGTAAACCCGGGTACTGGATCGGACGCCGCAAACACTGTCAACACAGAATAAATCATCTTCAGCATTATTATTGTTTTTTATCGATAGGATCAAAATTCCAAGAATCATCTATCATTGATACATGTCCAATGTAAACATTGATATTATTTTCTTACAGATTAGCTTTCAAAAGCTTCACATTGTGATCGTTTTTGTTGCTGTGCACCTAGTCTTATTTTGTCAAACATCAAGATTTGTACCTTTGATATGTTCAAGTATGGATATATTTGTGGTGAACTCATAATAGCAAAAAAAAAATTGAAGTTTGCAAACCACAAACAATCCCAGTATTCAAGGTAAACGTCATACCACGACTTACATTCACACTGGATGAGATCCAGGTTGAACTGTTGTAACGAGCCGAGCGTCATTTGTTTCAGGTCGTTGTCGCGGACAAACTCCAGCAGGTTGTTGGCAATGTGTTTACATGCAGACATACACGCCGTCTTTGCTATTTTCTCCTGTATATCAAACCATAGGAAAACAAAATGATTTAAAGTTATTCTTTCCAAGAAAAAAATTCTGTACAGAAAATTCTAGAAAATAAATTGAGCATGCTGATAACAAAACCACCTGCAACATGTTTTGGGACATTCTTATTACTGCAGAGGTTACTATCACTGTCGTTATTTCCACCCCTGAAAGCTCTGTGTACGACAAAAGATAATAAATGTGTTTGGTCCTTTAAGGAATATCAATCAAAAGATTTGAACACTGCACACTATGATTGACTGTGTGGCTTTGGATTTGGGCGTTGCTGTCTCTGATCTCTGTAAGCTTGCAATTGTGATTGGTCAGTTTTTTCCTCCTGAACTGCTTTCAGTTTTGCTACAAAATATTTCAAGGGTGGATTTAACAACAGTGATAGAAACCTCTGGAGTATTGAAGATATTTTTGTGATAGCTTTTTTTGTGTGATAGCATTTGATAATAACTGTCAACAGATTTAAATTTCATTCTTAAAGAAATTCAAATATCCTTCTATCACCAGAGAAAAAAATCAAACGAACTAAATACAAGTGGATATTTAATCAGAGTTGACAAAACAAGTGTCAGCAGACTTACCGGCAGGTTCGTGAAGGACATGAATGTACTTTGTAAGAAGGCCACTAAGTCCGCCACGTAACCGCTGGCGTGACCCTTAGGCTCGGTCGCCATCCAATCATAGCTAGCTGTAACAAGTACATATACAATGGGTCACTTTGATTTAGAATGGTGGATTTGGTTTTGATTAGTTTAACATTGTATCACTGAAGCAAGGGTAATTCAAGGATTTGCCAGGTTTGTTGATGGAGGAAAGTCAGAATACCCAGAGAAAAACCACCGACCAGCAGTCAGTACCTGGCAAATGCCCCACATGGAATTCGACCCAGAGGGGAGGGCTTATGGTAATATATGCCTAAACAACTTAACCATTCTGCAACCACAGTCTGAATATGGTGGGGAGGAAAAGTCAAAATTCAGGGATTTTAATAGCATTAATACAATGTACTTGTAAATTGTTTTAAACTTTTAATATGCATATTCAGTGGATAGTGGTTTAAACTATCATGATTTTTGGTGGCATGTTTGGGACCAAATACATACATTACTTGCAAATTGCTTCATTTTACTTTCAAGAAGTTCGACATATTAAGTATTTAAATTGGTCCTTGATCAGCACTCACTTTGTAGTCCTGTTGATCAATTGCAAACTGCTGACGGAATGTTCATCAATAAAGAAGATGGAATTCACTACTAAACTAAAACTCTGACAGGGGTCAAAGTGCATTTGATTGTTTTAACACAAGTATTCTATACATTATCTTACCTAATTCTAAGAATTCATCAATCTTTAAGTTGAGTTGTTTATAAATGTGTTCTTCTGCATCACTGCGAGCATCCTACAATCAAAACATCCATACTTCATGTAAAAACATACAATTTTTTAATAGAAAGTGATACCCAAAATGGAAGGTTAGGTTTTAAGAGAAATTGGTAGTCCAAACATAAGACCCAGTTTTAAGAGAAGCTGGAAATCCAATTGAGTTTAGTGTTAAGAGAAGCTGAAAATCGGAACATTGGGTCTAGTTTTAAGAGAAATTTGAAATCCAAACATTAGGCCTAGTTTAAGAGAAGCTGAAAATCGGAACATTAGGCCTAGTTTTAAGAGAAATTTGTAATCCAAACACTAGGCCTAGTTTTAAGAGAAACTTTTAATTCGAACATTAGGCCTAGTTTTAAGAGAAGTTGGAGCCCCAAATGCAAGGTCTGGTTTTCAGAGAAATTGTTTACTTTACCTTAAACATTGATGTCCCATGTAGTCTGGCCATGTGTATACTATCATTCTGGGCACTGAAATGTCAACATTATAGCATTTTAACACAGAAAAAAAAAATTCAGCCAATCCCCGAGTTTTCAGCATAAGTATGGCCGATAGGTGTATAATCTTCACATTGCTTTGTAATCAAGCTTAGAACCAGTCCTTATTACAGTGGCAATTCAACAAATAACATTAATCTTGGTTTACTGATATAACCGTAAAATTTACATCTTAGGAGGGGTAATCTAAAAACTGAAGGGTCACAACATTTAAAATGACTGTACTGTAATGGACTTAAACATCCAACTATCTAATCAGAAAAGTACTTACTCCTAACCTTACACGAGAGTTGAGAAAACTTTGTAGTCAATTTATCGTTTGTGTTCCCATTCCTAACCCCTGAGGTACCTACGTAATTTTCACAATTTTTGATGATCATTGTCCAGTTTTGAAGAAAAGTCTACTATTAAAGTAACTTGTTTACAGATGCACAACAGACAACAGCAATAATCGACCACTTGAGTCTCTGTAAGCTGGCCTACAAATCCATCAGAAGGTATACATACCCTGTTATACTAGATATATACTCCTCTAGGTATCCACAGGACTTTTCCAGGTAGTTCATATTGATGGCAATCTGAATTAACTGAAACAAGAAACAAGAGGTGAAAATGACATTAAATATAAATATAAACTTTATTTATTTTACATCGATTGAGAAACAAGTTATACAACTTATGTAAATCACTTTCGATGGTCCAGATGTAAGCGCGCGAGGGGTCTCAGTGTGGGGAGGAAACGGGAGTGCCCGGAGAAACCCACGTGATCGGGTAGGTGACCCTAACCTTTTCACATCCGTGCCGGGGATCGAACCCTGGCCGGCTGGGTGAAAGGCGAGCGGCTTAACCACTACACCACCGGCCACCCTAATTGACATTAACGATGTGAAACTTTTTAAAACCAACCCTTGCCTAATCCAGTGTGTATTCTGGCATAATTGTATGACATTTTTCTTTTTATTATTATATCAAAACCTATATAATCCAGAAACCTGGCTTTATTGGACAAATTTTGACATCCATTTTAAGCAAGTTACAATAATTTGACAAGGGGGTTTCGCGATCCAAAACATGTAGATAATTATTATATGTAGTTCAATTAGTCCACCATATAGTGATATCATAATGACATAGTATTTTTGCATGATTTTAGTGACGTCACAATAACGCTAGGTGGTATTATTTGACGGTAAATTTGTACTTTACCCACAACATATTGTGATCTTGAAATCCAAAATTTAGACAATCCAAAAGGTCCAACTGTTACTGACCCCTAATGATATGTCGTCAGATCCTTATGAAATAAAATGAGTATATATAAATACTGTAGGAGAGAAAGTCGCGGCCGTTTGATGAGTGAAGAACAAACACTCCCCAGCGTTCTTGTCAGCAGTAGATTAGTTGATTTCCTTATCATATCATCTATCTCTGTATGGCTGTATATACAAGACAGAAAATTAATATTGATGTACATGTGCCTTAAAATATTACTCTGTAATTTTAAAATACCAACCAGAACTAA
>SAYR01009332.1:1746053-1846473 GCA_004382745.1 Argopecten irradians irradians
CTTAAACATCCAACTATCTAATCAGAAAAGTACTTACTCCTAACCTTACACGGGAGTTGAGAAAACTTTGTAGTCAATTTATCGTTTTGTGTTCCCATTCCTAGCCCCTGAGGAGTGAGAACTATGTAATTTTCACAATTTTGGATGATCATTGTCGAGTTTTGAAGAAAATATTAAAGTAACTTGTTTACAGATGCACAACAGACAACAGTGATAATCGACCACTTGAGTCTCTGTAAGCTGGCCTACAAATCCATCAGAAAGTGCACATACATACCCTGTTATACTAGATATATACTCCTCTAGGTATCCACAGGACTTTTCCAGGTAGTTCATATTGATGGCAATCTGAATTAACTGAAACAAGAAACAACAGGTCAATTGACATTAAATATAGATATAAACTTTATTTATTTTACATCGATTGAGAAACAAGTTATACAACTTATGTAAATCACTTTCGATGGTCCAGATGTAAGCGCGCGAGGGGTCTCAGTGTGGGAGGAAACGGGAGTGCCCGGAGAAAACCCACGTGATCGGGTAGGTGACCCCTAACCTTTTCACATCCGTGCCGGGGATCGAACCCTGGCCGGCTGGGTGAAAGGCGAGCGGCTTAACCACTACACCACCCGGCCACCCTAATTGACATTAACGATGTGAAACTTTTTAAAACCAACCCTTGCCTAATCCAGTGTGTATTCTGGCATAATTGTATGACATTTTTCTTTTTAATTATTATTATCAAAACCTATATAATCCAGAAACCTGGCTTTATTGGACAAATATTTGACATCCATTTTAGACAAGTTACAATAATTTGACAAGGGGGCAGGGGTGTACAATTCTGAAAATTTTGCACTAGCCCAAGGGCTAGTAGCATCAATTTTTCACTAGCCCTGATCAGAAGTCTACTAGCCCTATTTTTTGTTAGTTTTTATATGTGCATTTTACTCGATCTGGATTTTTTACAAACCTGTACAGAACAAGTACATGTCTAACAGTGTGTTAAATACCATTCTGCTAATAAAGATACCGCACAGATTGCTTCACAGGTACCAGGTATTCATTTAGTAAAAACATTCTTGAGTCAATATTGACAAGGCAACAATGCCATCACATGCAAAATACTTTAGATTTAAAATTATGCTTCTTATTTCACTCAGATATTTCCTTTAAAACTATCAGTAGAAAGAAAACATAATCAGTATATATCTATTAAAGTTTAACTTTGATATTAAAAGCTTAGCAGGAAAATGTAAAGTGAACAATCAGTATTTATTACCTGCTGTTTTCATTTTATAGGTATGATGAATTTAGTAAATAGTACAGTTCATGGAAATTCTGTAAAAAAATCTTTAATTGAAATTACTGTTTTACTGAACACTTACCTATTTTCCCTAATTTTCTGAGCATTGAAAAAAAACTTTATCTAGTAACATTTGCATGATACATTCGTATTTGAATCAAATAATGCCAATTTCATATAGATTTATTACAAGAACTACACAAAATCAATTTTACAATTTACTATGAAATATTTTGTAAATGATTATTAATTAGTACTGCTGATTTTCATTTACAAGTTTTCAACATATCATAAAAATATGCGAAAGATAGATGAAAATATGCAAAAATATTGTACCTATAATTATGAAACCATTATTAAAGTTATTTTGAAAAACATTCAGTGGGTTTATTTGTGTCAACTGTGTTAACTAAGCATACCTATGTATCTGCAAGTGTACATGACAACATTTTACCGTGTATTTTAATCACTTCAAAATGATTCGCTATCCATCTCACAGCAGTAGTACTTTCTGAATCCAACCCCCATATACTCAAATTTATAACACTAAAATGATAATGATGCTAGATAATAAAACTGTCACTTCATAATTGATTCTTATCTAGAGTCAAGAAAGCTAGATTTTCCCGTTCCCTGTCTGTCAGCAACCTCGGCAAACACATGGCCATCTGGGTCACTCAAGCGCTTAACTTTCATCAATTACATAACAAAACGTTTGATGCACCTAGATGAAGAATGTTATTTACGTTTGGGAACCACCTGTGGTATGCATCGATATCGTTTGCTTCAGTTTTGACGACACATTTACTGCTAGTAGAATTCTAATTGGCAATAAAAAGCTAAACTGCTGATTTACAACTGAAATTTCAATGTGAATATAGGATTTTAACAGAAATTTTCACTAGCCCACGGGCTAGTAATGATCGTGAAGCCACTAGCCCTGACCTGAAATTCACTAGCCCCGGACGTCGGGCTAGTGGAATTGTACACCCCTGGGGGGTTTCGCGATCCCAAAACGATGTAGATAATTATTATATGTAGTTTCAATTAGTCCCACCATATAGTGATATCATAATGACATAGTATTTTTGCATGATTTTAGTGACGTCACAATAACCGTAAGGTGGTATTATTTGACGGTAAATTGTACTTTACCCACAACATATTGTGATCTTGAAATCCAAAATTAGACAATCCAAAAGGTCAACTGAACTTGACCCCTAATGATATGTCGTCAGATCCTCTATGAAATAAAATGAGTATATATAAATACCTGTAGGAGAGAAAGTCGCGGCCGTTTGATGAGTGAAGACAAACAACTCCCCAGCGTTCTTGTCAGCAGTAGATTAGTTGATTTCCTTATCATATCATCTATCTCTGTATGGCTGTATATACAAGACAGAAAATTAATATTGATGTACATGTGCCTTAAAATATTACTCTGTAATTTTAAAATACCAACCAGAACTAACTCTATTATTTCAATTATGGTTCAGCTTGTTTAATGATACTGTAAACATACTGTTGACATAAACACAGTCAAGTTTTAGCGCAAATCTGCTAATACTGCAAATTATGAATTATTAGCGCGGACAAAAATTAGCACTTTTCTGATGTTCAATACCAGAATTATCCTTCTGCAAAATTTAGCATTTTAAAGACAGTGCAAAAAGCCCTAAAATAAAATTACCTCTAAAATAAGTAATTAAAGGTTTACCATTTCATCACATAAATGAAACTCTATTGACAAGTTCAGATCATATCTGTTACATCTGACCCACTAACAGTGATAAGATAAATTTTCGCTGTTTCTCGTGACTTTGTAATACCAGAACTAACATAAAATTTGAGGTTATTATTTAACAATTTGTATTAAAGGTTTCCAGATGAATGAGAGACGGATGTGAAGTCAATGACTTTAAGGAGATTATGTTGAGGAATGGATTCCAGAGATGTATATTGAATGGGTGCTAAATGAATTTGAGACGTTTTTTTAAGGGATTGATTTGAGAAATGGATTTCTCGAGTGGCGTTCAGAAATGGATTTGTTAGATGGCTTTGAGGAATGGATTTGTAATGTGAATTGGGAAATGGATTTGTGGGGTTGATTCAGAAATGGACGGATTTAAGAGGTAGATTTATGGTATTAATTGAGAAATAGATGAGAGGAACATACTTGCGAGATAAATGGATTGTTGGTATGAGTTTGCCAGTTAGATTTCTAAGATGGATCTGTCAATGGTGAAGGATAAATTTGAAGGACAAATTTCAGAAATGGATTTTACAGTATCGATATATGTGATACATTGTGTGATGAATCTGTTTGATAGATTTGGGGCATGGATAAGAACAAAGGGTTTCAGAAATGGATCTGAGGAATGAAAATATGGGATTGATTTGTGGGAATTCAAAGTATGTTGAGATAAGGAAATGAAAATTACCTGAGATGAAGATCAGCAGAGAATTTCAAACAGGCATTGATATAGGCTTTCACTTGGTTATAGATATTTGGCACAAACTCAGAAAATGGGAATCGCTTAGGAAACACACTCTGTCAACAAAATTATATTATCATATTAAACATCAATTTTCTTCAATAAATTAAAAACATCTCATGGAATATTGGTAAGAACAATACAATTATCTTTATGCCTCTGATTGAATATGCAGGATTTTTCTTATTTTTTTTTTAGGGGGGGAGGGGGATAAAATTACAAATTATAAAATTATCTCCCCTTATTGATCATGCTGTTTAAGCCGAACTTGATTGCCTTCTTCTTCTACAATATAAACTTCTGATCTTTCAATTTGTAACACTCCTGCTTCTGGACACTCTTCCATCTATGAGGTGGAAGTAAAATGTTATTTGCAACCTTTTTCTCACACAAGAATGTTTATGAGTTTGCCAGTATGACAGTACAGTATAGCTCACTAAATTCATCCAAAACTTCCAGTCTGAATACAACAAAATTCATGATTTACCCTTTGAAGTTCATCGTCCTGGAATGGGAACTGCGTAACGACGCTGAGGTACTCCTCTTCATTCTCTACATATATAGGTGTGTAGTTATCGTCGTCGAATATCTCGTTAAATACCTCTACCCACTGGCGAGTCAGAATATCGCTATACTGGTCCCTGGGGAAAATGTAGACGAAAATGTCTTCAAACATGACTAATATTGTAAAACAGGCCTAATTTTCATAGGTTAACTCGTTCATCCCTAAAACTACAGTTAGACTCTCCTAATCAATGTCTAGAACAGTCCATTATGAAATTTTAGGGGTAAATGTATCAATATCTACCATTTGAAAACATTATAATTATTTGAATTAATTTACCGGACAGACATTGACAAAATTAATCATTCCATAATTCACTTAATTCTATAAATGCTTATCAGGAATCAAGCTAAAATTTTGAATCAGTAAAAATTATAATCACTTCAGTGATTTTTCTCCTTATATAACTGGGGTCGGTAAACGACCCCATTCCCAATGCCAAACCCCCTATTTTTTTCCCAAATTGCTAAAAACCAAATAAAACCTGGAAATATTTCCTCTCCTTGTGTAGTCTAAAAAGAAACTGCTCTGAAACTGTTGTGATGGTCATAACCTTTTGATAAATTGACACAGTTTACTGTTTTACAATATCAAATCACATATACCATGTACATTGATGAATAACTTTTTCCCAAAACTGCTCTTTTTGCGATTGAAAATTCCCAATTTGTAACAAAAATATTTTTTACCAAAATACCCTGAAAAATCACTGCACTTCTAAATATAATATTGAATTCATACATACCTCAATTCTAAGAGAAGCTCAAGCAGGTGACCAACACTGAAGCCATACCCCTGTAAAATATATAAATCATACACTTAAAACACTTTAAAATTAATGATTACTAAATCCATAGATGGTGAGATACAGGGTCAATTAATGTTAACACAAAATTATTTATCTAATGGAACATATTTGTACAACTTATAAATTATTTCCTCTATTTGTTTAATGTTTTAATGTTGATTTTCATCAAGTTTTGTCACGGAAATAGCGCTAATGTTAATTGTTTGTTATATGTGACATTAACTCATTCACCCCTGAAATTTCATAATGGACTGGTCTAGTCTTTGATTTAGAACAGTCTATATGTGTCTTCAGGGGTGAATGAGTTAAATAAAGCTCCTTGCTTCTTCTTGTAACACAACAATGAACCTGAATACATACCCTAAGTGTATGACAGAACAACATAATCAGCTTTTTAATATCCAACATCATACTAGCGTCCTTACAGAAGGCCTGAAATACAAAATGTTAACAAATTAGATATTTTTTATTAAGTACAGAAAGATTGTTTACAAAGATAATTTACAAGCATTTTCTTTGTATTTTCTTTGGCCTTTGGGCTTCAATACAGAGAATCCTTCTCACCCATCATAGCCATACTCATGCGGATCAGAGAAGATCTTTTTATACTTATATGATTTTAAGATATGTTCAAAAGAGAATCTTCCAAAATATGGAAATAGCGTGGAACTCATGTTATTTGACCACCAGTTAAAAGTTACATCACACACCAGTTTTTGCAGCACAGAATATTTTAGGTATCGCGAGTTGGAACCACTTACCGAGCTTGTCCGTAAGGAAGCAGCCAGTTTAGATACTGCCATCTCCCAGAGCTCGTCCATGTACGCTCGGTTCACTAGGCCTTGTGTTGTACTTAAAATGTGATCTTCTACGACAAAAAACCTGGCAAGGAAAGGTCAGAAAAAAGTTCATATCTCATATGGTTTGTCTTTGAGGTAAGTATTATAATTGTACACAATGTGTATCCCTTGAATTGTGAAGGAGATGGAAAAACTATACAAATTAATCTAAAAATAACACCAAAGGCACATAGCAATATTTTCCTTTATAGACAGGTGTCCTTTATGCAGAGGTAAATTAATTGTAAATAGCATCAAATGCATGAATGAAGGATTCAATTAATTATTGATACAAAGGGAGCTAACTTTTATTTAGTACAAACTTACCCCACTATATCATGGAAGTATCTCTTATAGTTATCTATAGCTTCGTGCTGCAAGAGAAAATATTTCAGAATTCAGAAGACAAAGAAAAAACAAAAAATTACAATAAAAACTTGTAAATGAGTGTCTCTGCTACCGCCCCAGTATTTCATTGAGTTTTCAAATATCCTAATTGTTGGCCTGTTTTGTTTCCTTTAGAAAACTATATACGTAAAAGAGTGAGTCCAACACGGTAGTAACTTCTAATAACCTGATTTTTTAATCAGAGAGTTGTAGACATGTTTCGTCTCGAAGGGAGCCATCCTCAGTTCTGAGCACTTAAGCACTCTGGACACTTATTAGGTCGAATATGGTGCAAATGATTACAATGATCAGTCCTGAACATTTTTTTAAAAGCTCAAACACTTTGTATTTCTCAAAGTTTTAATATGGCACCCCTGCAGAGTTTACTATAATGTAACACATAAAAAATTAATGTAAATTTTTTTAACATTAGATTTTAGTGTTATAAATACCATATTAGAGGAAGCTTGCAGGGACAGTCTTGCTTGTTTCCGACGCTGTTTTCTGTAATAGGTCTCAAATTTCTCTCTGTCTCCCTTAAAAACATATTAAAATCAACTAATATAAATCAACTTTATGAAAATTGAAACTGAATATTAAAAGATTTTAACATACCCCGCAATAATATTATGCACCATGAAAGTTTAGATTTGTAAAAACAAACTGTTGAATACAATACAAAGCCATACGTATTTAGATTAAGGTTACTATTTTGTGAAGACATGTGATTAAAATTTTGTATAAAATTTTTTTGGGCAGTGAGTAAATTAATAGCCATGGAAATATATAATGAATCATGTTCAGTAGACAAATATGAATCTAAATCGCGAAATTATATCTCCATGAAAAAGTTGTTGGCATGAAAATGTGAACTATAAGTCACGATGAAAAATAGTTGGTCTACAGTAAATTGTCACTGTACCATCAGGTAAGGGGAAATTATCAGAATACAGGGGAGAAAACTTACCAATACAGTATATAAAACAAGACATCTGTATTCAGGGGAGATTATCAGTATATAGGGGAGATAACTTACCAATACAGTATATATAGCATGACATCTGTATTCAGGGGAGATTATCAGTATACAGGGGAGATACTTACCAATACAGTATATATAGCAAGACATCTGTATTCAGGGGAGATTATCCGTATACAGGGGAGACAACTTACTAATACAGTATATATAGCAAGTATAGAGGGGAGATAACTTACCAAAACAGTATAAATATGGAGACATCTATAGACTGGAGAAAAGTCAATCAGATCTTGAGCACTCAATTCCTGTCAGAGAAGTAATATTAATAAAAATTACTGCAGAGTAATTATATGAGTTAATATTCTTTAAACACTGTACAATACATGAACATGAAAGTATGACATAAATTATTATTTATTTGATGTTATCAACGTCAACAAATTGCACTATCTACAATATTACCATTCCATAATGATGGATTCATTTAATTTACCAGTGGTAGGTTTCGAAAAGATACTTTTCTGGCCAGAATATACTTAAAATTATTTCTATTGGTGCATTTTTTTTTTTAATTTTGCATAACAGAATTTTTTCAAAAGGTCCATGTCCAAGAAACCTCACATTTGCAGTATGAACCTTTTAGAAAATCATATTCATTATGAAAGCTTTGTTAAAATAACATTAAATATTATATAGCATCAACCTCCTTGTGACATGTCATATTATATATTAATTACAATGAGGTTATTTTGAGATCCCAAAACAGCCTTACTAATGTACAATTTACTGTCGATTAAGGGGCCAAAATATCACTTCAAAATATGACATTCAACAGTAAATAGTACTTCTCCCATGCCGTTTTAGGAACTCAAAACCCCCGTATTTAACATGTACAATACATTTCTAAGACAACGTACACCCATTTCCTCTTCGTTGAGTTCAGGCGTGTCATCGGCGGCAGGTTTTGGCTCATGATCTATTTCGCCTGTGAAGGGGTTTGGAGGGGGTGGTGCTCGTTTTCTCTCCTTCTTTCTACTCACGGTGACAATAGATGGATCCATGTTGTTCTGCTCAGCTGCCTACATTAATGGATAGCACAAGAAATGTTCAGTTTCTGCAGGATTGTATTAGACATCTGGTTCATATATCTGGTTCTGGTTCATATATCTGGTTCTGGTTCATATATCTGGTTCATATGACATCTGGCCCCAATTTCTCAACTACTGACTTTAGTCAATTCTTTTCGCTGCACTTTTGATTAAAGAAATCGGGGCCAGCTCCCATCCAGAAAACTTAACATCATTTTTTATTGAAACAAGATACTGCAGGCGGTCATCTGGAGGTGAAAATTTTTACTAAATGAGGACCTCAACAGTAAGTCATCTTCAGACAAACAGATGTCTTAAGTACAATGCCCTACCTTCTGGGCAGACATAAACATAACACAACATATACATTTCATTTTATGAGGCTGAAAAAGAAGATGTACTACACACTATTACATGACAAAATAGATTATTGTTTAATATATATAGTGATTTTAAAATGCTATGTGAAAGATAAAATACGTAATGTATATGTTAAGTATTAGAAATAAAATTTAAGTAATAAAGATTTACAGACAAATGTAATTGTGATTATAAATTGGTTAAAATTAACACAAATGATAAAAACACACCTGATCAATATGATATTTTAATAAAATCATTTTGTATTACATATATGCATGTATATATGTGTGTATTAGTGAGAATGGTTCAATAAACATTCAAAATGCTATTCAAAGTAACTGTCATAACTGATTACATATCAAAATGAAGATTCACAAATGCAAATACTTGTCATGCATTTGTCATGCTTAATATGCTGTAAACAGATACTTCAACTCAGAATGGAATTTTGATTTTGTGAACACATCCTTGCCAAGGCTAAGGAATGCAGAAATAATACAAACTATTAATAAACATATTTCTGTGTACTGCATTGTAAAGGGGAGATCTCAAAGGGGAGGTATATAGATAAGACGATGGTCAAGAGGAGATAAAAGGTTGGTCAAGGGGAGATAAGAGGATGATCATTGGGAGATAATAAGCCATTCATGGAACGATAATAGATAGCAGTCAAGGGGAGATAATAAGACAGACAAGGGGAGATAATCAATAGCAGTCAAGGGGAAATAATAGGATGGTCAAGGGGAGATAAGAGGATGGTCATGGGGAGATAATAGATAGCAGTCAAGGGAGATAATAAGACAGACAAGGGGAGATAATCAATAGCAGTCAAGGGGAGATAAGAGATGATCAAGGGGAGATAATATGATAGTCAAGGGAAGATAATAGATTGGCCAAGGGGAGATAAGAGGATGATCAAGAGGAGATAAAAGGATGGTCAAGGGGGGATAATAGGATGGTCAAGAAGAGATAATAGATTGGTCAAGGAGAGATAAGAGGATGATCAAGGGGAGATGATAGGATGGTCAAGGGGGTATAATAAGATGGTCAAGATGAGATAATAGATTGGTCAAGGGGAGATTAATAGAATCTTACATGGGTCTGTGAAGTGGACAGTGATATCTCAACCCGAGTGAAAGATTTTTGACGGTCAACCCGAGGCTTGCCGAGTGTTGAGGGACAAAATCTTTCACGAGGGTTGAGATATCCCTGTCCACTTCACAGACACATGTTTGATTCTTTTTCTCCCATACATAGCATAAAAATGATGAAATTCCATTTGGTTTCCAGCTTTTTCATCGCACCATTATCGCAGAAACGTCGTTATGCATCAAAATTGATGACGTCATCTACAATGTGCGCAGCATATATTGATGACATCACGTTATTGTCTAGCGCGTGTGAGCTGTCTTACACCCCCCTGTGTAAGATAGAGATATCTTTTCCCTAGCAACCACAGGATATCCCTGTGAAGTATGGGAGAAAAGAGGATGATCAAAAGGAGATAAGAGGGTGATCAAGGGGAGATAATAAATAAAAGGGGAAATAATAGGGTGGTCAAGGGGAGATAATAGGATGTTCAAAGGGAGATAATAGGATGGTCAAGGGGAGATAATAGGATGGTCAAAGGGAGATAATATGACAGTCAAATGGAAATAATTATAAGTGGACATCAGTAAAGGGGAGACAATGGGATGGTCATTTGGAGCTAAGAGGATTGCCAAGGGGCATAATAGGACAGTAAAGGGGAGATAATTTGCAAAAAACATCGGCCAAGGATGGATGAATAAAGGGCCTTGAAGGTGAGGCAAGAAGAGGAGGGTCGAGTGAAGGTCCATAGAGGTTAGAAGTGTATTGTGTGGTCAACGAGCTCGAGAGTAAAGAAATAAAGGAGAAGGAAAAAGCTCTTTATCTCATTAATGAATTTGTATACCTCAACATCTTAGTAGCATGACATGTACATAATTCAATATATTTAGAATCAAGCAAGAATGAAAAAAAATATTTAAACAGTTGAGAAGTAGATTTATCAAAACATGCTTATTCATTTTCTGAAATAAAACTTTATGAATTCTGCAAAATACCCTTCATGACAAATAGCCTGCAAACAAAATTAAATGTGATACTGCAATGTAAGATATGACTTAAGACAAATGTCTCAGGAAATGGTTACATTAAGGACACAAACAAATGAAGGATGCATTCTGAGGAAGGTCGTGCATTGCAAAACATTAACAGCATACAATGTGCAGCAGCCCTTTATGCAGAATGATGATGAGATGGGATGCGAGTCATTATGTGGTACAACTGTTCCATCCTGGACCAGAAACAAAACAATCATAGTTTGAGTTGAACGGACAGGTTGGACCACATATTGGTAAGGAATCAGGTGTACAGAGAAGCTTGTCTGGGATATAAACATAAAGAGGACCTGGATTCTGCGCAACATTGGTTTATCCTCCATTCCTGTATAGGAGTTCAGTTTTTCCTGTTGTCATGGAAATATTTAATATATATAAAGGTTGATAAGATTCAGATAATAGGGTTGGTAAAATAAAGAATGATCAACTGAGTTATGATATATTGATACTTTCTGACACTATTCAGTCTTTAATTTGCATGTTACAGAGTAATCTGCCCTTGCGGGTAGGTATTGATTGTGACGTAATGTGTTTGTGAGTCTAACGTCATACATCTGACAGAAAACAACATGAATTGTGCTTACAAAATAATGACATCACAATGATACCAATCGGCAATTGAGCTAACTCTGTAATATGCAAAGACGGAATACAACTATATATGGCTAGTCCCTAAATGTCAGCAAGGACAAATGGCTGCATATCAAGCTGCTATATATATCCTATAAAATGACCCTGGGGTCGTGAAATTCAAAAGTAAAGCACCTCAAAACTTTTATTTCCATAAAGTGTTTACTAATTGGTTTAAAGGACAAGACCGTTTTATGAAATTTCTGTAAATTTGACAAATTTGGTCCATGTACCTATAGTCAAGAGGCATGTAACAGTACATGATGTATTCAAGTTGAATTTGATGACTTGATAATGTTTTGTAATACATACAGTACTTTGTATTTTATTTTGTATGAAACATACGGTAATGGTTTAAAAATCATATAATAATTCAAATGATATGGGTTAGTGACAAAAACATTATTACAATTAATATGTAATTTCATGCTGCTTAGTCATTATTTTTGCAAGGATTACATTTCTTAAATTCACCGGCATATTAAAGTAAAATAAGAAGCTCAAACTTTTCAATGATTATAATTGTGTAAAGTCAGTTACTTTTGCAACTGAAGAAAAATTCGTATTCGTCTGCTCTTATTTTTGATAGAGAAAATTTACCAATCGTCAGCGGTGAAGCATCTTTAAGTAAAATTTTATCAGTAAAAATAACAGGCTATTCGAATTCGGTATCAGTAATAAAACCATTAGTCCTTTCAAAATGAATGAAAACTAAACAAAGCAATGAGAAATTAATGACCTATTGCATGCATGTGAATTTTGAAAAATTATATTCAAAGCAATAAGTTTTATCAGTATCGCAATTGAAAATATCCTTACATGTCTCATGGCAACTTCTCCAATCTTAGCTGAATGTTTCCGAATATTCTCCAAAAAGTCTTTCAAATCTGACATGGATGCTTCTTTGATCCGTTCACGTAACTTTGGAATAGCGTCGTTCATCGTCTCAGAAAACCAGTGGGTATTGACTCTGGGAAGGTATGTGTGTTCTAGTTGTTCCAGCGTCTTTAGAGCAGGGTAATACCTGTACAACCAAACAAATATCATATACTATATTCGACCCTATAAGCGCTCCCTGTCCCTATAAGTGGCCCTCCCCCATTTTGAGGCCTCAATTTCATTTTCATTGAGTAAAATACAAACTGAAACTATGAAAAAATTCTGCCGATACATCTTACCATTATGAAATACCTACAGGACGTTGGAAACCTTCGCCTTCTATCTAATTTTCCTTATGAAAAATTTTGTGAAATGTTAGCCCAAATTTGATCCTATCAAGCATCCCTGCATTTTTCCTTTTTCTTACCATCCTAGGCACTTATTGAATACGGTAAGCTGTACTTATTGGCTCAGGAAAAGAAGGACAAAATGTGTAAATAAGCCAAAAGCTCATCAGAACTTTTGTCTATATAACCCCTCACCAAAATACAGTTGTAAAATAAGACACTGTTTATGTATCTGCCTATTTGAAAGAACCAGAGGTATACCAAAACACCATATATTTTGCATATTATAGGCTTCAAAGTCTCCATTGAGAATAATTGATGAATAACTTTTTTTTTCTGTTTATGAGCAACATTAGTTCTAAACAAACCTTTTGCTTCTCATCTGTTCCTGAAGTTTCCCGTACATCTCCAACACTAAATGAAAACAAGATTTTATTAATGTGCAAATTTTTATAACTAATATTTTTCAGATAATTCTAAAAATTTCATTAACTCATTCACCCCAAGATACATTTAGACTAAATCAAAGACTAGACCAGTCCATTATGAAATTTCAGGGATGAATGAGTTAACTCCTGCCCTGGGTATTTATTTGGTCAAATATTTGTTTAAATTTGTTTTTCATATCATTGTAAAGATAACAGGTAGCATTGGAGAATTATTATGTCCAATAACTTGCAGCTGTACACCCCATGACAAAGTAGAGAAGCCCAATCTGTCACTTAAGTCTAGCATTGGACAATTGATGGATCCCCAGCTGTCAATCAAATCATCCAGGTACCACATGTGACTTTGAATTTTGTATTGGGTATACTACGATATCAAAGAGCTACATATATTGCCCGACGATTAGTTAATTACAAGACTTCTAACAGATTAATTATTACAGAAATTTTCTTAATACCCTACACTAATTCTGCTGAGCTAATAACTTTGTGTGTTAAGATTGTAACAGACTTACCTGGTAAACACAGATTAAGGTTCTCTGCGGCAGAGGCTATGTTACGCTGAATACGACGACACTTGATGAGTTGTTCCCCTTTACTCATCAGCGGTGAACACGATTCCTGGAGAGACTGGTTGTCAGCCTGAATCTCATCCTGTAAAACAATGTAACATCATCCCGCTAGTTCTTTTTCAAATCAAGGCATGAAACTGGGCTCGAATTTTAAATTTGTTGCCACTTGCTAAAAATAGCAAGTGCCATAAATTTTTACTTGCTAAAATATATTTTTTACTTATAATTAATATCTGTATTCAAATTACAGTTTAGTTATACATAAAATCCTTTATTTTTGCATGATGATGTGAGGTGTATAAGTACATGATAAACATCAATAACATACTATAAGAACTGGGCCCCCATATTTTCCATTACAACAATTTTTCACAATCATTATGCCATTTTTAGAGTTATCCCTGATAAAAACCACTTGCTAAAATAAGCAAGTGCATATTTTTTTCACTTGCTATTCTGGTATATCTACTTGCAAAAAGCAAGTAAAACAGCCTGAAATTCGAGCCATGTGAAAGTAGGAAACAATAACACTTATTACAGATGAATTTGAACATTTCAGACAGTTTGAGGCTTATATCCCTTATGTAAATTCCATGTTCTTTATTTCTAAGATAACAAGATTTCAAAGACTCAAATTGTTTGCCTGTGAAAAAGTTGGATGTTGGATGTGTATGATTTGGTGATGTTTTGAAGTTAAATCTACATTCATTTATAATCTTCATCTAGTTACTGTTAAGTTTCATGCTAACTTACATTAAACTATGCTGCATCCATGCTATGCTTACATACCATGAGTTATGCTGCAACCATGCTGACTTACCTTAATTAACAGTGCTGCCTCCATACTGCATGCTAACTTAACTAACATTGATCATGAACTGTGCTGCATCCATGCTGACATACTTTGACCTACAGGTGCAGGATCCATGCCAACTTACCTTGAGCTGTGCTGTTTCCATGCTGCCTTACGTTGAGCTGTGTTGCATCCATGTTGACTTGCTTTGACTTGTGCAGGATCTATGCCTACTTACCTTGAGCTATGTGCTGCATCCATGCTGACTTACGTTGAGCTGTGTTGCATCCATGTTGACTTGCTTTGACTTGTGCAGGATCCATGCCAACTTACCTTGAGCTATGTGTTGCATCCATGCTGACTTACCTTGAGCTGTGTTGCATCCATGTTGACTTGCTTTGACTTGTGCAGGATCCATGCCAACTTACCTTGAGCTATGTGCTGCATCCATGCTGACTTACCTTGAGCTGTGCTGCATCCATGCTGACTTTAAGAAGCTCTCGTATTGAGTCAATAAACCCCTGGTAATGATAGTTACACATCCTCTCAATCTCCTTGTCATGTGATTTGATGTTATCATCCAGCCTCTGTTTAAATCTCTCCAATTCATCGCCCTCATATACCGCCCTGTAATATTATATTAATTTATTATTGTAGAGCTGAAAATCAACTTATTTTCGCTTCAAATTAATTTTACGCTTTCATGCGGGCAATTCGTTTTTACAATTTATAGGTAAAATGCTCTACTGTACTTGTATAGTTATAATCTTTTTAATAACAATATTTTTTTTTCACAAATAATTCAATTGCCTGCAAACTTTGCAAAAATAAACAAAAAAATTGCACAGAAAAAATTAGTTGGTATTACGCTAACTCCTGATCACCTCTAAGAGTCATAGTGTAACAGGTTTTAATTGTAAATAGTGATACAGTCATGCCTTCTAGCTTTGCTAAGTTGGTAGAGTGGAGGACTAGTAAGTCTGTGGTCACCAGCTGTTTGAGCCAAGTTTGTGGCACTAACTACTCTCATCCTGTTACAGTCCTATTAATTAAATTTATCAAGATACCAGATGTACAAGTAATTGCTATAAAACCTTGGAAATTCTATTGTAACCAAGCTAGGAATTCTTTTAAATATTAGGTCATTTACAGTCTGTAGCAATTTCATTTCATTTTCATGAACGACTGCATTCTCTCCTGTACTTCACAACATTATTTTGTTGTTACAAGGAAAAAATTATTAATACACATTTTACCAGGGTGTATATAGGGAAAAGACAGTTGACATGCAGACTGCAGTGACATGATATAGATAATTATGTGACATCGATATGAACACATACTCTGTAACCATGGTAGACCAGCATTCAGCGAGGCTAATGCTGAAAGCCATGACATTATATCAAGACAAGCCAAAATCTTACGCTTCAGTTGAGATATATATCCTCTAGGCTATACTATGACTTTCTCTGTATATATATAAGATTCTATCCATGTTTGTATAATTAGTGCCCTGGTTCTTGATATCACACTGCACCAACACTTCAGCCATAATATCCTGTAGATAAGCACTTGGTATATATATATTAAGATTGCAGCCTTCCTGTGTGGTGTATAAGCATTATAAATACAGGCACTTATTAGATCACAGAAACAGAAAATTGTGTCATTCAGGCCATATTAAACTGTGGTTCTTGTTAATTAATTATCAAGTTTGAGATCATGTTACAAATAAACAGTGTGAAAAGCTGAATACCTAATTAATTTCATTGTGAATTTGAGATATAGCAAAATGTTGTGGGTAAGTTAACATTTACCGTTGATCAATCCATGGGTACCTATCGTTTTAAAGAAAATGACATTTTGTAATACCAATATCTCATACCGTATTCGACCCAATAAGCGCCCAGGGCGCTTAAAAAATTTATAAAAATGAAAAGGTGCTAATAAGTCAAAATTATTGCAAATCTATACCGTTTTATGTAATTTTGGTCCTTATTTATTCGATTCCTGGGCAATTGAAATTGAGGCCTCAATAAGGGGAGGGGTGCTTATAGGGACATGGGCGCTTATTGGGTCGAATACGGTATATCATATGTATTACATGATGCCATTTTTTTTAGAAACGAGCTAGGTACCTGACGTTAATCCCACTTTCCAATGGTTGAAAAGTCATATGAAAAGCAATTTTGAAAAAAAAAAATTAATTGTGACATCACATGCACCAAAAGGTGCAACTGTAGCTAATTGCATGAAAATTATACCTTAACTTTTTGGTATCTCAAGCCAATGTATACTAAGAATATACTTTTGTATTGACATAATATGTGCTCTAAGTCTTAATTTTCTCTCAAATCTAGCTGTGGTGGCCATCTTGGATTTCAGATAGACCCGGAAAAAAAACAACACTTGGTCAGAACCATGTCAGGATCATTACATGCAAGTTTCAGCTAAATCGCACTGTTAGAACTGAAGAAGAAGTTAAAAATGTGTTTTCATGATGGCGGCTGTGGCAGCCATCTTGAATTTTGGATCAACCCGAAAAATAACACCACTTGGTCAAGACCATTACATGCAATTTTCAGCTAAATCGCACTGACAGAATTTGAAAAGAAGTTAAAATGTGTTTTCAAGATGGCGGCTGTGGCGGCCATCTTAGATATCAGATTGACCCAAAAAATAACAACACTTGGTCAGGACCATATAGAGAGAGATTTCATTCACTTGACACATATATATAAGATTTTAATATATTTCAACACCTCAATGTTTTCTGACAGTTAATAGGACGAAATGTAATTAACATCACAATTAAAGGATTTGTGCAGCCAAAATTTTTTTTTGATAATACGTCAGGATATTGCTTTGGATGAATGAAAAATTAAGTCCCACCCAACGAATCGCCTAGCTTTTAGCGCTATTGGTTGGTTTTGGTCATGATTTACGGGTAGTGTCGACTACGGTTCAGAGATAATGAGCTAGGTGGTCACATGGTCTTGTGATGTCAGAGTAGTCCGCGGCTACACAAGGTAAGCCTAGTACTATACATATATAGAGCATATATACGTATACGTTAGATCTGCAATTTGAGTTTTTCGAGTAAATGGTTATTCTAGCTTTATGATGTAGATATTTTCAGTTTCAAAACATTCCATTTACACCACTTCAAAAATTCAAACAAGCATATATCTAACTTTAGATTAGATAATCAGTCCAATTTGATAGCGATATCAAAATGATGTTCGGATCAGTCTGGACTGAGATTTAGATAGCATATGATGTAAATTTCAGTGTAATAAAAAAAACAGTATAATGTAACACTATCTTTTTACGAGTAAAATCCCAAAATTTAGCATGAATATATCTAGAATCTGTGTTTTTATTTCATTCAAACTTCTGCTATAACGATGCAAACACGGCACAGTTTTTGAGTAAAAATAAAATGTGGACGGTTATCAGTTATGTGATATTGGAGTTACAGTACCGAACTTATACCGAAAAAAAATATGTATATCTATATTGTTGCCTTTGAAACTTTATCCATAACGTTTACTAAAAAGCAGAAATACATCAATGGTATTTCTGACATATGTTACTATATTACAGTTTAAGTGTAGATTTAAATTCATTATTTCAAAACAAGGATTTATAAGTGAGATATATATACATATACGTCCTTGTTAAAAATTATACTAAATCCTTAAAATAGTATATTCATTGTCTACCGTTTTACATATCATACCGAGATTTAATAGTATGATATATGAACATTTATCGTATAATCCAAAAAGTAACCACATAAAGTGTTTAAATGAAAATTGAAATTACTTGTATACAGGCATTAAAAATAGATATAATATCTTGTACCTTTTTAAAAATATACTAAGTGATATTTAAATAGGTATATTTAGTGTGATAATGTTGTAACCCTTCTTGTATGACTATACATGTACATTTAGATTCGAAACGGTAAAAATACATGCTTAGAATTTTTACTAATACCTTAGAAATTACAGAAGATTGCTATATGCCACGATTCTGTAATTACAGTACTAGACTGGAATAATTTTTAAGGTTAAACCTTTAGTTGAAATAGTTTTTAGAACCATTTTTGTTTCTGAATAAGTCACCTTCCATTTTTTGTTTTACCTATGTACGACATATATATATATATATGTGTGTATGTAATATATATTCCTAGGTATGATCAGGTATATTTTATTTCCATTTGCTTTTACATCTTCATTTTAAAAATGGAGGTGACAATAAAAAACCTAGAGCATAGATGTACGGGGGTTCCATAATTCAAATTACAATCCAATTAACGGATGTCGTAACCTGATTGACAGTAAGAAAATAGCAAATACCCGATATAGTCCACCGAATAGCAAATTGCCCGCGGCCAGGTAATTACAGGTGAGTTCGATGAATGGCGTTGTGTACAGGTAAACAACATCCTGGTCAAGGTATTACATAACCATCAAACCAAAGGCATGGCTAATTAGTAATTATATATCTATAATATCGGTGTATCTACTCTTATATCGATTAAAAATTGAAAGCGACCGCACAGTCTGAAAAAATAGTTTGTTTTGCTTAATATCTCAATATTAAGATCTTTTATAATATCAAAAGTAAATTCTTTCTACCACATGTTGAAACGTTTTGCGGCATTGTAATAAATGTATCTCGATTTATTCGGTTAGCAACACACAACACAATGTTTGTAATGATCATTCATCGGTGTGTACGTATGTCAAGCATCATATCCTTGATGCTTTAATCAAGGATTTCTTAAATTGTTACGTAAAATTTCACTTTACATTCACAAACTTTGCAATTCACAATGTATCAAAGATACAGACTACAGGAAAATATTATCTAATTAAAGCGTATTCGTTGCTGAACTCCTCGACAAAAAATCTGAAACTTTTATTTCTGTGTGGATTTTCTTTCATAATTACACGAAGATACCTGATATTAGAGCATAAATTAGAGTTTTTGAAACATCAAATTTCACTCTTTTAGTTATTTATATTCGAGACAAAGTTATTGTACGATTAACTTCACTCAAAAGTTATCATAAAAAAATCTTTGATCGGCTTTTCCTGTGACCGTCGATGTAAGTGATAGCACATCAGTTATAGTACAGCTATAAGCCACGGACAATTGTGACGTCACACGGTTTAGGGATAGAAAATATGCATAATCGGGTGGTCAGAAAATTTGACCTAGATATCGGTGGTTTACAGGTTATTCCAGTCGCGCGCGGCACGGAGATGTTTCTACATGGTCTTATAAAGCCATTTCCAGCATAAACTGAAATTATCATTTTTGACTGCACAAATCCTTAAAATACAAATTAAAAGTGCAATACTTTTATTGTACATTGAAGATATTGTTTTACACTAAGCAATAATGATGTCTGCCATATGCAACTTTTTATCATTAATACTTTTGGTACGACACTATAGTCAATCTAATATTAATCAAATATGAATATTTAACCTCACTACATTATATGTTCTCAAGTAGTGTTAGTGTGATGTAAGTCAACTGTCAAACAAAATGTGAGATAATTCAGTGGTAATGGATTTGGCCAGGCCTCAGATCATGTATACCATAGTCATGAGGAGGATCTCAGGTACACCAGTTCCTTTCGTGTGAAGAACCCAGTTGGGAATATTACTTTTAAAAGCAGTTAAATAATTAACAGAAATTTAAGATTACTGATGAAAATAATTTCTGATCATATGTAGCGGGATTGGACTGGGTCGATCATCGGTGACCAGGTAGCTCAGTCGGTAGAGCACTCGGCTAGTGTTCGGAGGGTCCCGGGTTCAAATCCCGGTCTGGCCGCTACATTTTCTCCTCTCCTGTTACACATATTCATGCAGGCCTAGCCAATAGAACTTATTAGTAATGTTCTAGAGTTCTCTAGTATTTCCTCTTGGCTTATCATAAGAATCATGTCAATAAATCTTTATAAGTTATAGAAGAGGAAACTTTTATTAATTCAAGTGATTAACCTTATTATTTGTGAACAACTGCAAGATGATGACAGATTGCAGTAACAGTTCGTCTGCTACAACCACACCTCGATAGTATCGGTAATGGCATCGTAAACATTAAATTCAGAAAATAATGTAATGGAGATTGCTAGACAAGGCCAGTTGACACCATAATGTGATTATGTGTGCAATACCTTCCCCCTCTGCCTGGCCAATATTTGATTCGGTGTTTTGACGGATGAGGATGCCAGAAAAAGACACCCCTCTCCAGCCGAGAGAAAACTTTTTACCTGAGCGTAGTTCCCAGTGGTCCATCAGATGTCTCTATTTCTGTAATAAGATGGTCATGATGGGCATTCATAGACTCCTGGCGTAAAGTATTAGCATCCTGAACCGTCTCTGTCAGTTGCTTCCAGTCGGGAGGCTTCTTGGGAGTTACAGGTTCCGCCATATTTACAATTTTCTAGTGCGCACCTGACAGTTACTTCCGGTTCCGCTTCTTATTGACTTGTAAAGTCCGCGACAGATCTGATAATATTTAAACTAAAAATTTATGAATGTTGCAGAATGAAAGCCAACCCTTGAAATATCGTTTAAAGAATTCAAAAGATCACAGGGGTCTGCATATATACAAGTGCTTTTAAATTAAAATTTTAAACCTATCAAGTATCTCGGTAGAGGTGTATGACATTTTTTATCCAAAACGGTATCAAAATGATGTATTATATCATCAAAATGTATTATTTTGTCAAGAGTAGTGTAAATTATTACACATTATATTAATAAAATTGCAAATTTGTAGGTAAAAAAACAAGGATTTTCGTCCTTTGTAAAAAGTAAGAATTGCCGCTACATTTTAAAGACAGAAAATGTCGACATTTTGTACAGGTAAGCTGATTGACAGAGAAGTCCTGATCTCGGTTCCATGAGGCAGCTAATATAGTATCCAATAAATAAAATTTTCTTCCATTTTAAACGATGTTTTTTTGTGTATTTCATTAAGGTAGAAATAGCGCCAATATCTTTGGTTGATTTTCGGCCAAACAGTTTACTACGGTGTACCTACATTGCACATGTACCGTATGTACAGAACGAAATCTAACATCATATTTGTATAATCAAGACCTGTTTTTTTACAAAATTTACAAAACACTAACTTTTCGGAATGAAATCAATTTTGACAGTTTTACAAGGATTCTTTCAATGGGCAAAATTCGTATTAACCAATGTTTAAAAATTATTGTGGTTTTTAAGAACTTTTACGGGTTATTTGTTTGATTCAGGAGAGGTGAAGTCATATGTCATAAATAAAATGCACCTCTTTTGAATTTTCTCTAATTTCTTTATACTTCTTTGGCTACAGAAATGTCATGTAGGATAATATGGCAAGCCAAGTTACTTTTTATTCTTTTATTCCGATATCGGAATTGAATTTCCGATATCGGAAATTCACCGATATCGGAATTAGAATTCTCCATATCAGAAATTCAATTCCGATATCGGAAATTCTAATTCCGATATCGGAAATTCTAATTCTGATATCGGAATTAGAACAAAAATTCTTGATATCAGAAATTCTAATTCCGATATCGAAAATTTTAATTCCGATATCGGGAATTAGAGAACAATTTCCGATATGGGAAATTCAATTTCCGATATCGGAAATTCTCTCTACTCATTATTTGCATTGCAGATTATACTTCATTTCCGATATCGGAAATTGAATTCTCGATATCAGAAATTGAAATACCGATATCGGAAATAGAATTAACCATATCAGAATTTGTTTTCTTATTTCCAATATGGGAATTAGAATTTCCGATATCGAAATTAGAATTTCCGATATCAAAAATTAATATGAATTCCCGATATCGGAAATTGATTTCCCGATATCGGAAATTGAATTCCCGATATCGGATATCGGAAATTAGAATTCCCGATATCGGAAATTGGAATAAAAAGTAACTTGGCTTGCCATAGGATAAGACAATAATGACGTTATTTGACAAAATAAAGCTGTCAGTTTAAAATACTTTACCGCTTCTCTTTAAAACTGTTTGTTGCCATGAGGCTTTTCTTGTATTATATGACACGTGATCATCAAGAAGCAAGAAATCAATATTTATGCCTAAAACTGTGACATTTTCAACACATGAAATTGATTTGTTGAATTGTCTTTTGAATTTTTTTTTGTAATTTGCAAAGACGGAATATCTCTCTGATAAGCAAAATGGTTATAAATTCGTCTCCCTTATCTCTCTTCCTCCCTCTCTAGATCTCTTACCCCCATTCCCTCCATGTTACACACACCCCTCCCTCCATTTCTCTCATTCAGTCATACCTTCTAGAACATTCTATGACATTTCCTCACATACGTAGTCATTTGGAAAGGCCAACAGTGTACTAGGGGAGCTAACATTTCACTTCGGTACCTTTTGTACGTGTGTTTAAATTCAAAAAGTTTATTCAAACTTTTCATAATACTTCATGTAGAAAACGAATTTTATCGATCAGACGCAATATTTACATTTCTGATATACATCCATGTGTACCTATCATGATTTCATTTTCAATTATGTTAATGAAAATTTGTTTATTGAATTTGGTACGTTAAGAAGTTAATTCCATGTGTTTTTGATACTGTATAATATCAAAGTTTAAATTGATTTTATTTTATTTTCTATAAATACAAGGGAGGATACTCTGATTTCTCTACGTTATGAGTATCACATGAGCAGACCTATTTATAGATAGATTATCTGAAATTAATTCCTTACCAGTATTTCTATATTGTACTAAACATCGTCAGCGACGGACAGTTGATATGGTGGCATATTTCTGCCATCGAGTTGCCGACTTACGACTTAATGATGTCGACATAATTAAGGCATTGTGTTACTGTCGACATCATATAGGAAGATGTCGACATAAATAGAAAAATATGTCAACTTACCACATGTACCTGCCAACACAATGATTCCAAGATAATTATGTAGAAAGTCGTTAACTTGGCGATTAACCGTGTTTATGCTCGGGTGTGACACCGACTTGTCAGTTATGGATGTCGACATCTAAACTCTTGAAAGTGGAAATCAAAGGCCATCCTTTCATACAGCACGGTGTATATGCAGCAAGGCACCATACAGCAGTAGCATAGATCGACGTTGATTTTGTTAATTCATGTTTTTTTTATTCATTTGATTTCAAAATTAAAAATTGTGATCCTGCACATCCCGGCCACGCAGCTGTAGCCTGGATGTATGTAGCTATTAGTCCGAGCTGAGGAAGTAAGGAGCTTTTGGCCATAATTATTTATTAATATATATATCCGTGGGTTGAAAATTCGTTTAAAAGCTGTATGTGTGTTTTGTGGATTAGCATTCGTACCAAGTCCATGTAGTACATACCGCACTTTACTATATTAAAAGAATGAATGAAAAATGCAAAATGATAATTTTTTCATGTTTTATTTTCTTGTGAATCACGAAAAATACCAATTGCGTAATTTAAAAGCCATAAAGGTCACAGTACAGGTACACAATACACATTGGGAAACCAGCTCTACTTGTTAGCTTGCCCTGTCCATGTATATATATAAATATTTACATCCCTCGATACACTTATATACGTGTTACGGTCTTAATGGCCAGATTCAACCTTCGAACTAAAAAATCCTCCCAGGACGCGGTTTTAGTTCCAAACTCGGGATATATCTGCATCTATTTTTTGTAGTAAAAACGTAGTAAGTAGTAAAAACGTAGTAAAAAAAGGTCACGTGCTTATACCTCATTCATTCCATTGGCCGGATTATACAATTGTATTATGGGTAACTAGTGATCACGTGATTGTGTGTTTACTTCCAAATATGGTGATAGTTTGCTTGCCATTTCTTCGGAGAAATTGGTTTATTTGATTATATTTAGACTCCAAAATGTTATTAATAGTGCATGCAAATCATTTTGACTTGCATGTATGTACTGTTTACTATAAATAATGAACTGAAATAAATTATAAAACTGCCATTTTCACGTTTTGTAAATAAATGATATAATGCGAATTGACTAATTCAATAGGTCTAACCGTCTAATCTAGGATCAGCGATGATCGGCTACTCCCGGCTAAATTCGTAGAATTCTAAATATATATTTATATATAATTACCTGCTTTAGGTTTCAGAACAGATACAGATAACACAGAGAAAATAAGATCTTCGTCAAAAGGCCGAATTATATATACTAAATACAAGGTCAGAGAAATCACTATATTTGGAAGTAAACACATACTCATGTGATCACTAGTTACCCATAATACAATTCCAATTTTATTTCGGCCAATGGCATGAATGGGGTATAAGCACGTGACTTGTTTTATTACACGTTTGACTACAAAGAAGCGTGTTTTGTACCATTATGGGAAAATTCCCCGCGGATCATGGTTTCATTTCCATCATTTGAAATTGCTAAGCATTACTATCATACCATTGTGTTATTTCCAAACAAATGGTAAAGCTTCCGCGTAGCCCACTTAGCTTTTTGGGAATCTAATACATGTACTTGTACACATACTAAGGAAAACGATGTGCATGCACCACAAAAATACATTGTTTGCTATAAAACTCACTGAGAACAACATTATTATATGAATAAATTACTAAAATGATTTTTTGAGATTTGTTTAAATTAAAAAAATATATATATATATTTTATAATATTTTATAAATGATTATAATACGCTTCATTATACTTTATAAGTGAAGGGTGAATGACAACTCATATTTTAAACCATGAAACCACATAATGTAACTACATACCACTCTCTATTAGAGACCACTTTTCAATTTCCCTTGCTTGAGTGGTCGCTTAAGACAGATTCGACTGGGTATCATTTTGTTCGTCAGAATTACCATGCATAGATTGAAAGTTCTCAAGGCCCTCTACCAATATTGAGAATTTCATGGCCCTGTGGTCTCAGGATTTTCCCCAGTGGAGAGGGTCAAATTTACCATAGTTTATATAGGGAAGCACATTTATGAGAATTATTTGCTCAATTTTCATAGGAAATGTAGCAGATGTAATGGAATCAACATGTTGGCAACAGAATTGTCCGCCTGACTGTGTTTTGCGCTACACAAGCGCATTGGAGCAATAGACAGGTAAGTCAAATAGCCAGACTAAATTGAAATTTGCAGATAAACACTTTGTTGATAGATCAATAATATGAGAGCAATTAAAATTTAATTTGTTTCAAATTTCGAGACTGTTTGTGAAAAAAGTAGACAAGTTCAGTAGGATTTCTTGTTATCATCGTGAAGTGTAACATCTTAACTTTCAATTAAGACCAAAGCCGCGGAAATATTTGGTCTGGATACTTTTTTACAACACTTTGAACTGAATTACCCAATTTTGCGTCACGGAGGAGTTCCTTACCTTTCTCTACATATTAGTCTATAGTGGGTCTTTGACTTATCAGCGTGCTAAATACCTATGGTATAAGCACCATATATTGGCCTACCAGGCCCATGAAATCAGTCTGTGATGAGCTATCAATTTAACCTTTTACTCTATGAAGAGCATTTTATTACATTACATCTGTTACATTTAATTTGAAAATAGAGCAAATAATGCTTATAAATGTTAAATTCGACCCTTTCCCCTGGGGAAAATTCCGAGACCCCAGGGCCATGAAATTCACAATATTGCTAGAGGGCCTTGAGATCTTTCAATCTATGAAAAGTATTTCTGACAAACAAAATGATACATTTTCGTTCGGAACCTACCAAAGCATAATGAGTTAGGTCCTAGGTCCCAATTTACCAGGCGTGAAGCTGCCATGTAAGCACATACGCCCGTGCATGCACATCATTTTCCTCAGTATGTGTACACGTGTATTAGATTCCCAGAAATCTAAGTGGGCTACGCGGAAACTTAACCATTTGTTTGGAAAGAATTTGGAAATAAAACAATGATATGACAGTATTGCTTAGCAATTTCAAATGGTGGAAATGAAACCAAGATCCGTGGGTGATTTTCCCCATAATGATACAAAACACGAGTTCTTTGTAGTCAAACGTAGTAAAACAAGTCACGTGCTTATACCTCATTCATGCCATTGGCCGAAATAATATGGAATTGTATTATGGGTAACTAGTGATCACATGAGTGTGTTTTTACTTCCAAATATAGTGATTTCTCTGACCTGGTATTTAGTATATATAATTTAGCCTTTTGACGAAGATCTTATTTTCTCTGTGTTATATGTATCTGTTCTGCAACCCAAAACAGGTAATTCTATATATAAATATAAATTTGGAATTCTACGAATTTAGCCGGGAGTAGCCGATCTTCGCTGATCCTAGATTAGACGGTTAGACCTATTGACTTAGTCAATCATTTATTTACAAAACGTGAAAATGGCAGTTTTATAATTTATTTCTGTTCATTATTTATAGTAAAACGGTACATACGTGCAGGTCAAAATGATTTGCATGCACTATTAATAACATTTTGGAGTCTAAATATAATCAAATAAACCAATTTCTCCGAAGAAATGGCAAGCAAACTATTACCATATTTGGAAGTAAACACACAATCACGTGATCACTAGTTACCCATAATACAATTGTATATTCCGACCAATGGCATGAATGGGGTTATAAGCACGTGACTTGTTTTACTACGTTTGACTACAAAGAACGCGTGTTTTTACTACAAAAAATATATGCAGATGTATTCAGAGTTTAAAGGGACAATTCAGTCTAAGAGTACATTAAAATTTGTACATATATCGGAAAAAATCCAGTTCCAATGGAAATTAGATCAGTCGGTTCTACTGTGATATGCCAGAACAGCCCGTGGTGGTGAAATGCACGTGTGAAATGTTCAAACTCGCTCGCTGTCCGCCATTACACATTGTGGTCGAACATCTTGTATGCCGAACCCTGTCCCTTGCTCGTAGAGTAATGCAACTTTCGTCTAGAACTGCTCAAATCGCTCTGACAGTAGTGTGTTTACCTTATTAGACGAATTATCTTGCCTCAAAATCATTTTATCACCTCCTCAGTGGTTATGTAGTTCATTTGTTTAACGTGCGTGACTTTGGCTCGGGTATGAGTACATCGTACATTTGTACCTGCTAAATCGTATTGATCAATGATTTGTATTTACGACGGTATCAATTAAAATACTAAACAATGACGTGGAATTTGTCAATATTTTATGTTATATGTTTCATAAGAAATGTAGAACAATACATTTATGCCATAGTTTGCTTCTTGATTATGTAAAAGAATTAACTTGAGCGAATTGTCTCTTTAAACCCGCGTCCTGGGAGGATTTTTAGCCCAAAGCTTGAATCTGGTCATTAAGACCTAACAAAAATTCGTTGTGCCTTTATATACATGTAAGTGTATCGAGGGATGTAAATATTTTTGTATATATATGGACAGGGCAAGCTAACAAGTAAAGCTGATTTCCCAATGTGTATTGTGTACCTGTACTGTGACCTTTATGGCTTTTAAATAACGTAACTGGTATTTTTCGTGATTCGCAAGAAAATAAAACTTTGTTTTGCATGTTTCATTCATTCTTTTAGTATAGTATAGTACGGTATGTACTACATGGACTTGGTACGAATGCCAATCCACAAAACACACATACAGCTTTTAAACGAATTTTCAACCCACTGTTCTATATATTAATAAATAATTATGGCCAAGAGGATGGAAATGCACTCTAACTTCTTCAGCACGGACTAACAGCTACGTACGTACTCACAGGCTACAGCTGCATGGCCGGGATGTGCAGAATCACAATTTTTAGTTTTAAAATCAAATAAATAAAAACCTGAATTAACAAAATCAACGTCGATCTCTGTTGTATGGTGCCTTGCTGCATATACACAGTGCGTCATGAAAGAGTGGCCTTTGATTTCCACTTTCAATACCTGACAAGTCGGTGTCACACAAGTCGGTGTCTACAGTGCATCAAATCAATATTTTTTTTTATTTTGTCATAATTTATATGAAAATCTGGAAAATTGGCAGTTGACTTGTCTTGTTTTTTGTGATATCGCGTTCAATCGCGCTTTGGAGGACAGTATAATAGTTAAAGTACAAATGTTGGTGTTCTGCAAGAGCCAGTTTTAGGTCCACTACTATTTATTCTGTATATAATTAAAAATAGGACATATCGGATAATTTTGAAAGTCTTTCAAAACTATTTGGATGATACTTAATTATTATGCTCTGATTCCTCATTTCTAGACACTGGAACTAACTTATAAGTACAAAATAGACGGCAAAATTCAATCTCCGGAAAACGGAAGCTCTATTTATAATTATTTCCAGTATTGAACATGAACTTCTTATTGATTTAAAGTTTAATGTCGTAGAATGTGTTGATAGCCATAAGCACTTCGGAGTTACCCTAATGCTAACTATAAATGATACAATCATATATACGTTCAGCTGTGTTAATCTTTCCCCCAACAGTCACTTTGGAATCGACTAGATTGACCTACAGATATGATAAAGCATTTATTTAATTTAACAATAACACTGAAGGTTTGATTAATTTGTTTGATTAATTTACGTCCTATTAACAGCCAAGGTCATGTAAGGATGGCCTCCCATGTATGCGGTGTGTTGCGTGTATGTTGTGCGAGGTGCGTGTTTTGGGAGACTGCGGTATATTCATGTTGTGTCTTCTTGTAGTGCTATATCACTGAAGCATGCCGCCAAAGACACCAAGTAACATACCCCATACTGGTCACATTATACTGACAACGGGCGAACCAGTCGTCCCACTCCCTGTTTGCTAAGCGCTAAGCAGGAATGAAGGTGTCCATAACTACCTTTTTTATTGGAAATCAAAATGTCAATGCACTGTTTGCCAAATTCAGAAATACATGCAACCAAAGATACAGTAATAAACTGGTTTGTCAATGTACTCAGAAACATATTCTTGAAACAAATAGATTTTGATTTCGTATTTCTCTATCTTCTTCTCTTATGTTTAAACAATATACCTGGGGATTTTGTGATACTGGTTCTTTTCTGATATCCAAAAGAGAACTGTGTATTCCGTCTTTGCATATTACAGAGTTAGCTCCCTTGCGGGTAGGTATCGATTGTAACGTCATTATTTTGTGAGCGCAATTCACGTCGGTTTCTCCTAAACGTATGAAGTTACGCTCGCAAACATATGACGTCACAATCAATACCTACCTGCAAGTGCAGATAACTCTGTAATATGCAAATTCGGAATTCAGGAAGTAAGGAGTGGATGGAGAAGTACATCTTAGGCATGGAGTGAAACGAACATTTGTAATAGTAACAAGCATTGGAAAGTGATTTATTCTTCTGCTGTCGATATCATGACATCCAATTGGTTACTTTCAATGTCGCTATATCCGTCCCTGTATGTGATATACCGCAAAACTGAAGGCAACAGAAGACTCGGGTAATTTTGTTATTTGATGTACATCAACAGAACCCAGTGGTTACTATCACTGCCATTATATCCGCCCTGGCATATGTGATATACCAGTAGCAAAAATGAAGGCAACAGAGGCTCGGGTAATTTTGTTATTTGATGTACATCTAAAGAACCTAGTGGTTACTATCACTGCCATTATATCCGCCCTGGCATATGTGATATACTGGTAGCAAAACTGAAGGCAACAGAGGCTCAGGTAATTTTGTTATTTGATGTACATCAAAAGAACCCAGTGGTTACTATCACTGTTGTTATATCTGCCCTTGGAATATGTCATATAGCAAAACAGCAGGCAACAGAAGACCCAGCATACGGTCAGTTCCTGGCTATTTAATGCCACAGTGACAAAATGTGATTTGAACTCTTGTGGTTCAATATGTCTGGCCACTGTACTCATGTAACGACTTGGCCACCATGTTCCCTAACCCTCAGTACTGACAGCGTGAAATGAAAGTTAACTCTAACAGATCAAAATGTCGATTTGTCCCACATCAGTCTTAAACTGGAAACCCATATAGTTTTAGAGCATGTAAAAATACTCAAACCAATTTTATCCAATTTTACTGATATCAATCACTCATGCTCCTTACAGCATCTTTTATATAGGAAGACAATTGGAAAGTACATATTCAACAATATTCTTGTCCAAATTGTTGGAGAATCACAGACAACAGACGATATATTTTTCAGCAACAATTTATTTTGTTTACAACAAATCATGGTGAAAAATAAATACTGTTTTAAACAAAGTCAGCACTTTCAAACATTGAAAAATCATAATAACATATTATTACACCTGAAACAAGACAAACTTCACACATATATGATATTGACAGGTACAAATACGTCAGTACAAAATTATGGTGTTTTAACTTAACTCATAACAAACATTTCCACGCATCACTTATAGAAAATGAAATATTATATTTCTCCTGCTTAAAGCTGCTCTAGGCCTAAACAGGTATTATCCTCAGAATAGAGACGGTTGGCTCATACTGAGTCGCTATGACTGAATTTGGGATGATTAATATTGAGCAATGCCATGGGAGCAAGTAAAATGATTTTGTATTATTGGTATCAACTTCAGATCATCAAGCTTATTTGACTCTCCAAAGAAAAGAATACATGTACATGGGTTTAGCTTATTACTTTTCTTTAATATGTTTATTTCTTCTCCTTGATATCTTAATACTTTTCTTAGACAAACTAATTATCTCCCTTGAAAAACCTATTATCTCCCCTGACTTGCTGATAATCACCCTTGAGAAGATTATCTCCCTCCACAAGCTTCTTATCTCCATTGACAATCTTATTATGTACCCTGACAAGCCTATTATTTTCCCTGACATGCTGATTATCACCCAAAGAGAAAATTATCTCTCTTATCATGCTTATTATCTATCTTGAAAAGCTTTTTATGTCCCTTGATATACTTATTATCTCCCTAGACAAGCTCATTATCTCCCTTGACAAGCTTATCTCCTTCGACATGGTGATTATCTCCATTGACAAGCTTATTGTCACTCACTCTTCACAGGCTTATTTTCATCATTCCACCATGCACCGATCACAAATACTTTTTGGAGGGGAGACAACTCCAAGGTTCATATTATGTTTGAATTTTATATGGACATCCAATGAAATAGGCAACATTTGAAAAGACATCTTAATGCAAATTTTTCACTACAGACACAAAACATTTTTCATTTTACAAACATAAATGTCAATAGAAATTGAGTCTGTGGAATCATTAAATCAGCAGTAAATTAAATAGGAGACGCCAATTTTGTAATCATTTTGTAAAAATTGTATTCTCTGAAATTTTCTTAACACCTGTTAATTTGGACGGAATGTACAAAACATGAAGATAAACTTAAATAATTTCAAGTATACTATCAATGTATAAAATATTTAATACATTTCAAAAGTATTTACCTCGTTACACATGTAATTTGTGTTTGAGCATACAAACAAATCTCTTAAAACTTGTAAATAGATAAGAGGACGGCATAGGAATACATGTACATATATATATCACATTTGTGTACAACAGCTTTTAGTATCTGTTAATTGTTTTGGAATGATATGCAAACCTAAGTTACTAAACTCTCCAAAGTTGAGAGATATTTGGAATGTTTTCATTTATCTAACTTATCTGACAGTCTTACATTTATGATTTTGTTCGATGGTCTGACAAGGACAGGTTTATGTTTTATGATAGCAAATTATTTGACAGTCTCACTTAAGATTTGATGCACATAAGATAAAGTGTAATAATAACAAAAAGTTGATAAAGTAAAAAGGACCCTTAATAAATCAGACCGTTAATAAACCGGACACTTGCATCTTTACCATGAACTGTCATGATTTTGATTTTTCTCGACTACAGGATTCCGATCCATATTTCTTGATATTTCTGTCCGGATTGCGATCATAAGTTTTTCACATTACCCTCATATAGAATAATGTTGTATACACTGTATATACAGTTGAACATCAGCTTAATACTGTTGGATTAAACCATTCACACCTGAAGACACATTTAGACTCTTCTAAATCAAAAACTAGACCAGTCCATTATGAAATTGCAGGGGTGAATGAGTTAAGAACATTACACTTAATATGTTTTTGTATTAGGAATGTGTTTCACAAATGACAAAAATTGTTAGTTTTGACTATTTTAGATATTGTGATTGCATACACACATAAATAATGATGTATTCATTAATAAAACAATTTTAGCACCTAAGGATGATAGCTAATATTTCAAACTGTCAACATTAAGGCAACTCAAGTCTGTCTTTTAGAAATAAATCAAGAATCAAACATACAGTGCATATATAAATTAAATTAGATCCTTGAATCATATACAGTTTTAAGTACTCCAAACTTTGACTAATCAAAAATGACATTCTTAAAAGAACTGATTGGCTGTCTATTGACCAAATAATGATGATATTCTAAAAAGAAACTTGATTGGTTTATCATAGCTGGCTAGACCAATCATTGGCTAGCTTATTAGTTAGTCATGCTTGATTAGCTATCAGAACGTGTAGAATAACTCATTCACCCCTGAAATTTTATAATGGACTGTTCTCGTCCTTAATTTAGAAGAGTCTAAATGCATCTTCAGGGGTGTATGAGTTGCTACAGTTTGGATTTGTGTTTGGTAAATCACATTTTTTTCTTATACTGTTAATCACATTTTTTGTGGATATTATTAATTTTTCATGCAGAATTATTACAACTTTGATATCAAGTTAGCATGAAAATAATAACTGCAAAATATGTGATTAGCTTACAAGATAACTAATACTTTTTCAAGTTTTATTTTATATGAAATGTCATTGACTAACAATATCAGACGTCATTCTTTCTGTGTGATGACCAGGATATGAACAACTGATTGATGATTTGCAATTTTCTCAAAGCAAAATGATCAGCAGTAAACACATCAGATATCTTTCAAACATCATAAATTATCACATATACATGTATTATGCTCAATGAAACAAAAATTTTGTAATGACAAGATGATCATCCTTCTGAAGTCAAAAGGATTAATTTATTCACCCCTGAAGACACATTTAGGTTCTTCTAAATCAAAGACTAGAACAGTCCATTCTGAAATTTTAGGGGTGAACGAGTTACCAAGGCTTAAAATGTGAAAGTTTAAGTGATCAAAGAAAAGAAAACTTTCAGTCTTCCAATCATCAATCATGAGTTAATAGAAATAAATTGAATAGCCCTATCAGAAGCTTAAATCTGTAGGTTTTAAGGTCCAAATATGGACATGTAAGAGGTCAAAAGTTCACTGGCAAAATTCTCAAGTTCAAGGTCAGCTACAAAATGGTAGAACACAACGGTCAGGAGAACAGATCAACATAATTCCTAGAAATCTCGTCGACTTTTTTGTTGTAGATCTCCACCTCCTGGTTGGTTTGGTCGACGTATTGTTGGATAAACTTATCTAAGTCTGCAAATGGATAAGAATATTTAATTATACTTAATAAACATACAATTCTAAAAATAATAATTCTTATTTTTCAATTGTCATGTACATTTCTAGATGTAGTATACTGTAAACAAACTTTAATTCTTTCGCGATTTCCGTTTCAAAACATTTTTGCGAAGATTAAGTTTTAAAGATTTAAAATAGAATTGAAATATCTTTGAATTTAATTTTGCGCCCATTGTCCTAGATATTTATTTGTACATTTACTTTGATCAGGAAATTTGAAAGAAAGATGGTTTATAGTATGAGAGAGATTGTGTAGAGAAATACTCGAATGTACCAGAAATTGATTGCCAATATTAGGTATGGGGGCCAGAGTGGGATATTCCACCTGGGGAACTAGAGAAGTTAAAATTGTTGGAATTGTGTCTCAAATCTAAGCCACAATGACCTAGTTTTGCAATATAAGTGCATGCATCTATCACCAAAATAAAGATCAAAGTAATATTACTATCTATATGTAGAAGATTGAAAATAAAATATATAGAACATTTATATGATAACTTGGGTTATGAAACATATTAATAGTACAGATGTGAGTAAAACATACCGGGATGTGTGTTCTGTTTTTGCCCATCGAAGCTGACAAACTGTGTTCCGTTATAGAACCAGCCCTCTGGTAAAGCCTCCAGGTGATGCTGAGTCTGATAAAGGGAGATAATCCGTCAGCACGATAACATTCCACATTATCACATGATAAGTTATTCATAATGTCTAAAAGTGTAAATTTGTAAAGCATTTCACAGTCTTGTTAAGGTTTTCCGATAATATCCCCCCCCCTAAAAAAATAACAATAATCACTGAAGGGCTCTTACATCATTTTCCATATTTAATCATTTTAGTTTTAAACAAACTTACATCACCCTCACTTTACTAAAGTAGAAATTTAGCATATTTAGACATTCACATCATGATATACAGGAACAAAATAATTCTGAAAAAATAATTGATATTTTATAACACTTACATGGATTTTCTTTTCATCTTCCTTTGTAACATTTTTCCGTGTAATGAGCTTCTTTTTCTCTGGTTTCTAAGAATAAAATGTGCACAATCAGGGTTTGCCTGTCATATTCTTTGTAATGAATTTTTCTATCAAAATAAAGCAATCTGTTCACATAGACTTTATATAAGGATTAAGTAATTTTAAATATCAAAGAAACACAATTTAACAATTTAAGCATGACAATTTATTGACTCGTGCCCTATCCGATGTGGCGCAGTGGTAGAAGGCGCAGATATGTTTGGCTAGGCGATTGGGTGCCCTAGATCGTGAGTTCGAGGCCCGGATAGGACACGAGTCGATAAATTGTCATGCTTTGTTAAATTGTGTTTTTTGATATTTGATTAAGTAATTTTAAAACAGTATCAATAACTATTATAATCAAAAATAAAAATGAATTCTTAAAAACAATTGTCATACAATAAAATTGATATTGATGGCCTAAGATCATGGTACAACAGCAACAAATGTTAAACTCCCTGCGTTTTCAATGTTAACTGTTTATTCGTTTTAATTAAATGGTTCAGATGATAAGTGTAGTATTAACGATAAGCAGCTGATAACTTTTGCGACACTGTAAATTATATCAATCTCGTTTTACATTCCCATTTTGAAAATAAAATAAAATAAATTGAAATCTTGAATTTGAATGTATTGAAACATTGAAATCACAGAATAATGATGAAATACTGGTACATCCATACCTGTTTGACACAAAGTCGAACTAAGTCTTTTAGTACGCTCTCCAGCAGCTCACACCCAGTGAACACGAGGAAGTTGTCTCCCTTTGTATTGTGAGGCCCATCACCATTGGTCACATTGTTCGATAACTGGTCGAGATTTTTGGCGAGAGTAACAGTCGTAGTATCACTGAGTGTGCTGTGATGAAGCTCCTTCATCTTTGGTGAATCTGAAATCATACAGATGGTTTAACCAGGGTCGTGTAAGGACGTGTCAGATTTGCTGGTGAAGGAAAGCCGGAGTTCCCAGAGAAAAACCATCAACCAGCGATCAGTATCTGGCAACTGCCCCACATGGGATTCAAACTTGGGAGGTAGAGGGCTTGTGGTAATATGTTGAGACATTTTAACCACTCATACAGATGTGACAGAGAATGTTATCAAAGTATCTTGGACACTATTGGAGAAGTTTTTTTCATGACATGGCAGCTGTAACGGCCATCGTTGATTTCAAAATGGCAAAAAAAAATTAAGGCTAGGTCAGAACCATTTCAGGATAATTACAGGCCAATTGGTATAACTTGAGAAGTAAGTTTAAAATATGAAAGTTTACTGACAACCAATACCACTCAGCAAACAGCGGACAACACCAGACAAAGCACAACAATGAATAAATGTCATCCTGGCTTAATTCTCTAAGTCACTATTCCATAAATAACGCCAGGTGACCATATTATATATTTTCACCTGTTAAGTGGAGCATTCCTTCTACAAAGTAGATGTTTCCCTTGCAAGGAAATGACTTCAGAGAACTCTTCAGGCCTGAAACATCAATAATAGTCCTTACAGATACAAGGAATTAGGACATGTGTACACATATAAAGACACAGGAAGACACATGGATATAGGAAGAAGCACAGATACAGGTTGACAGGAAAACAAATGTAGATCCAATATTCCATTATGTCATCTGGATTCAGAAAATTAAACGTATATCTGTTCTTAAAAAAATTGAGGTTATCTCAGCCATCTTGGATATTTAATCAGAATGAAAAGAAAGAGATACAAATATCATACGGATGATACATGTATATACAAAGGCAGACAATCACCTAGGTAGCAATTTAGATGAGATAATTATTTCAAATATAGACCTGATTGGAATAAGACACAGCAGGATGGACAATGATAATACCATATGCCCCTCTTACTACTTCAACATGTTGAGGGGGAGGGGGTGGATTTGATACAGAGTCTATAGTAACTTTTGTCACCTTTGAGTTTTTTCATAAGAAGTTGACTTTCCAGAGGCTGAGAGAATCTTAGTACAACACTGTTCATCTTGAGTAGAGCCATCTGTTCCTTCCAAGCACCCAGGGACCTGAATGTTAGAATTTATAGATAAATGATAATAACACAATTTAACTTTTCACTCGTCATACATGTTTAGTTCATATTGCATGTTTTAAAAATTTGTTTAGTAAAAGATGAACTGTATAATTATTGAATTTTTCAGGTGTAAAATTTCACGATATACTGTCATTTTTACGACAGGCTGTGACATGTAAATCTAAGATTTTGATAAATTTTATTTGGATGGAACCCCGCAATTTAGTGAAATTAAAACCCTTGCAATATTATAACTATACAGTAAATTTAATCTGTACCATATCTAAGTGTGCCTTTGAAAAATTCTTGCTATAAATAAATCAATATCTTTTAGTTGATACACAATAAAACCAGTTATCTCCCTTTGCTTAAAGACCACCAACTGGCAGTAGATACAGTGTAACTTCCCAAAACTGAACCTTCTCAAAACCGATCACCTCTAGAAACCGAACATGGATGTCATGTACGGAATGAATTCCTCTTTATCAATAGTATATAAAACTTCCAAAAACCGATAGCTCCCAATTCCGAATACAGGACCGATTTTGAGATCGGAATAGTCAAATGTAACTAAAATAAACTTCTAAAAACCGGCCTTATCTGAGCGACACCGATAGATTGCATTGAGGTCTGATCAACCGACCGTGAAATACACACATACCTGTACCATAGTTGTTGCATGCCATGTCCTTGGGCATGTATACAGATGTGAAGGCTATAGGTACACAATAATTATACCTGAGATGGTGGTGTAATTATTTAATCATGTCTATTGTTTAGATATTTATCAAGGGTCTACCACGTGCACACGGTTTGTTTACTGTATGAAAACAAGCAGAGCTAGTCATAAAGAGAAGGTTTCGTATTCAAATCACACAGATTTTTTATTTACATATGTAGTTGTCAGATAACGTAAATAATCTGTATGAAGAAGCCGAAGCCATGTATTGTTTTAGAAAATGACTGTGATATAATGACCGGCATCGACTGATCATTGTGTAATAAGGCCTAGACCATATAATTTGATTCTTGACGTAACCGGAAGCGATCGGCCGTATGTAGGTTAGTGCAGACGAGAACATCCCCAAGAACATTCACGCAACTAACTAACTAAACTATGTTTATAAGCGGTAACAAAGTTAAGATTGTTGTAATCCATTCCTTTTAAACGTATGATTCTCTCTTTTGTGATAACATTCACATTAACAATCAATATCGGTCGGTTTTAACGAACACTAGGCCTAGCCATACATGCGATACACTAGTGTAAAAAACGACTTCCGATTGATTAAATCCGGATCGTAATTATCGGTATACGGTTCACTTCTCCAAACCGAACCCTCTCTAAACCGACTGAAATTATATGCACCGACCATGATCGGTTTCGGGAGGTTCCACTGTATAAACACATTATACAGAAAAAGTTTCTGTTTGAAAAGTATTCACATAAGGCGACTGACATCATATGGCAGTCACGATCAATTGTTATTGAACTATTATGTTACCCTTGTTATACCGACAACCAAAACTGACACTGAACAGGTGGCAGTTCATAAGGAGTGATTATAAGACTCTTTCATATGTGGATATGAAGGATAGGGATATTCTACCCGAGGGTCACAAAATGTCGTAAAACCTGAGGCTTGCCGAGGGTTTTGCAACATTTTGTGATCCCGAGGGTAGAATATCCCTATCCTTCATATCCACTTATGAAATAGTATTTTTTTCTTCATACCTCGACGTTTTAATGCAATTTAACAACTATAATATCCCGCCATTTTGAAATAAATTTGAAGAAATCCACGGCTGAAAGTCAATTTTTCATCCTGAAAAATTACGTGATATTTTCAAAAAAAATCTGTTGTTTGCATCTTTTATAGTAAACCCAGCACGTTTGTGAAAAAAAAGTTGAAATTTTACAGAGGAAATAGAAATCTTGTTGACGCTGTGATGTCACATGGTTTATTGCAAAGGTAGCCATGCAATACAGCCTTAGGCGGCATGAGGGTATTGCCCTAGACCAGCCAGTATTACACCCGTAGGTATGAAAGAATACTGTATACAGTTACAGTTTGATTCTCAGAAAAACAGTCTTATACATTTTAACACATTCATACATACCAGCCTGGACATAGAAGATGTCTCGCTCGAACTTTTTCGTCCTGCATAAAGGCTGTCTCTGACAACATTGCATCAATGTCCATACTCCTGTTCAACAGATAGACAACTTACATAAAATATATATTACCAGAAGCCTTCCAACTTTGGTTGCAAGTTCAAAACTTGTGTGGAGCAGTAATGCCAGGTAGTGACCACAGATCAGTGGTTTTTCTCCATGTACTACGGCTTTCTCCATTCCTTTAACCTGGTATGCCCTTAAATGATCCTAGCTATTGATAGGATGTAAAACTAATCAAACCAAACTAGAGTCTTTAACCTATGATACACTACAGACATATCGGTAATTGAAATGATTGTTTTCAGATGACATCTTGAAACAGTTAAGATATTCAATTGTTCTTGAGCATTGAATTTATGATAAATACTCTATAGCTATTACCTATTTACGTGGGTCAACATTTTTTCTAAAAAATCATTTCTCGATATTTCACCGATCAAATTTTTGCAATCATAGCAATCGCCTGCATAATCGGAAAAATGTAATCCCTGCGAAAATAACCAGCTATTCTATAGCTTGTCATAGGTTAAGAAATATCAGATAAACAATATTCACGCATTGTGGACCCGTTGTAGAAGGCTTAAGATGGAGAAGTTATCAGAACCTGTACCAGTCGGCCATCTTGGCCACCGAGGATTCGGTTCAAATAATACTGAGGATCTTACAATTTTATTAACTCACCTTGTCACCTTGCCGTGCTCAGCAAGGAAAAATGCTACATCTGTGTTTATTGACCGTAGCAGATTCTGAATCGTCAACAAAGATTGGTTCTGTAAAATAAAGTTTGAAATATTAACAAGAGATCCATGAAAAATCTTATCACTCATCTTTGATAGATCTGTTTTAATTTGAACTTTGTAAATGTTGTTGGGCATGAAAACGCGAAATTAAGTTGCCGTGAAAAAAATCTTGTTTAACGAAACTACTATACAAGATGGCTGCCTTTTTTTATTCTCAAAATACAAGGAGAGAGGATAACAGATTTGTGTACTGTCAGCTTACCTTGACAGACGTAGAAGAGGTGAAGAGGATGTTATTGACCCAGCCCTGAGCACAGTCATTAAGGAGATTAGGCAGTGTTAACCTGCAATATCGATGTGTATAAACTTAATTAAATGATATGTTCATTGTATGAAAATTAAGTGGATAAAATAAGTATTAATGTAATGTTGCAGACATGATCAATTGATGCCCCTAATTTCAAAATTGAAAATGATACTCAGACAGCTAGCCAAATGGTAGTGCAAGGAATATCACTTTTAGGACATTCAAGTATACTCCCAGATTCATTACCATATTCTCTTCAATGGTTCAAAAGTTAATATCTTGACGAGATATCAGTAGATGATGAGGAAGAGAAAGATGAACCACTTTTTTATATCATCCTTCATTCTAAGGGGAGATAATAAATTGAAAACAACATTTCATTGATATCTTTTTTTTTTGCATCTTTTTATTTGATTTATCAATATTTTGATGTCAAGTTTTCTTTATTTAACAATATAATATCTGTTAGACTAAATGCCTTTACCTACATTCTCTTCAATTATTTCATTCACCCTTGAAGATAGATTTGGACTCTTCTGATTCAAAGATCGGAATAGTCCATTATGAATTTTCAGGGGTGAATCAAGGCAGGATAGGATGTGGGTAACACTACATCCTCCCAATTCATGACAGGGACATAAAAATATGCTACGCCTAACAATTTCTATTGAATTTAATCAGATATGGGACCAAATATTTTCTGGCCTCCGTATGACTTACCGTCGCTCCATGTAGGCGTTAAGAGGATCCACACACACTGTCACACTTCCTGTAACAAATTACCAAATAATGTCGTTTTCACATACAGTATTCGCCGTAAAAAATATTGGTAAGTAACAAATATGTAAGTTGTGGATGAAAAACCTCTAAAAAAGTCAGCCATATTTTAACTTTTTCTGTATTCATGGCACATTAATCTGTTGCAGTTAACATGCATACACTGTCTTTCCTTTGATACGCATCCTTTTTATTACATTATTATTAATAATTATTTGTTACCTATTTTGGTGACCTTTCTGACCTCTGGATCAGGATGACAATGTATGGCTTGTACCACTTGTAAAACATCCACGTTCCTACAAAATTAAATCTACATTAGGTAAAGGAACCAGGCATACAATTGTTATAAACATAACCTAAAAATGTCAGTCAAACTATATACGAAATAGAATTTAATTCAATTAATTGGGAAATAATACACACAATTTTGTCATACAACTTAATGGCAACAAGTAACAATGAACAAAATCCTTTTCTAAAACAGCAGTTTTTTTATCAACATCTCCACAACCTGTCACCTATTTTTCTAATACTGTAAAGCACTCAAAATTAGCAGGACACAAATTTGCAGTTTCTGTAACAGAAAACATTTGCAGAGTTTTAATTCCCACTAAACCTTCTCTCCCCCCCCCCCCTTCCTATATATATATATTGGATGTTCGGTTCGTTGGAGTGACCACTAAGACTCTAACCTTTGATATAGAACATATAAATGTTGGATGTTCGACTTACGTTGGAGTGACCACTAAGACCCGAGCCTTTGATGTAGTGGACATCACCACTGACCTCCGTTTCCTGTTGTTACTGACCAGGGAGGTCAAGGACATTTGTAATTGGCCGGGGATGAAAGAATCAGGTGAATCCAGAGGCTGTCTTAGAACAGTCCATCTGTGAAAAAAGATAATGGTGTTATCAGTGTCTCCCTGAGTGCTGATATTCTTTCTCATTATTCTTAGTTGATGCTGATATTGAATACAGTTTATCCCCTCTTCTGGAGCCACATTCATCAGACCCCGGGGGCCAATCATAGCAAATATTTCCATATCATAAAAACTGTAACTCTAAAGCAATCTATATTCATGGGTGATTAAATTTTGTTTATTTTGCTGATGATTATAAATCATGAAAATAAATTGTTGCGAAATATCATGAAACACAGGTATATTTAATTTGGAACCTAATGAGTCAAAATCGCAAAATCAAAACGCCGCAAAAAGGTTTGCCATGAAAATGCAAAATTAAGTCATGGTGAAAATAATGTTGGTTTAGATTATCTTTTACGTACAATTCTTCTTATCATAGCAATTTTAATTGCATATTTGTTATAATAATTATTGTAATAATTATTGAATAAATAGGCAATGAGATATACAAGGGCAATAACTTGTACCTACTTAATTCTATCCTTGGTGATGTCCATTAGTGTATCACACAGAGTGTTCATGTGGATCGCCTGTACACCTCCAATGATGTTCACTACAATCTAAAACATACACATACCGTAAATCTCAGCGGATGACACCAAGGTCTATAATGGAATATAAACACCAATGTCTATTGGGGTGACGCCAAGAGGCCCTGACACATAATTTATATATGCAACCAAGGATGTTTCAGACAAAGACCAGAAAGTTTATGATTCATTTTAATAACAGCCTCATTTTCAATAAAAATTCTCTTCAATTTTGTCTAATGAATTTTTCTAACAGATAAATAATTAAAATTTTGCAACAAAGAAGGCAAACTAAATGAAGAGTATGGTAAAAAAAAATTTTTTTTAAGAATTTTGCTGTTTTGCATATAGATGGCAGACGGACAATTTGATTACTATAGGGCATCTGCCTTTTGATGTTTGACTCCAATAACACTTTAATATTTATGAATTATTACTTGTAATGATCAGTACATTTTACCTCTGCTGTTTTATCCTCCGACTCGACCTCCTCCCCCGGCTTGCGATTCTCTGCTGCGATACTTCTATCTGTATCCAGAGGCTGGACAACATTACGAATGGCCGGAATAGCCACCTCTGGAATGGAGACGTCGCTCACACTACTGGCTGAGAAGTGAGCTAGGAAGCTAAAAATAGATTAATAAAATGTAAAAGCAGAATATTCAAACAGATTAGAATGTTGTGGTTGACTTTTTTTGAACATGTTAAGACAATGTTGTCTGTACATAATACGGAGTTATCTCCCTTTCATGTAGGCATCCAATATTATGACATTAATTAACTCATTTACCCCTGATAGTTAGGAGGTCTTTATACAGAGGTGGTCTTTATATAGAGGTGGTCTTTATACAGAGGTGGTCTTTATACAGAGGTGGTCTTCATACAGAGGTGTTTGCTAAGTTAGGTTTTACTATACTTGTAGAATATTGACTTTTTTGTGAACTTGTTAGCATGATAACTTACAGTTTGAGGTCGGGAAGAGTTGCTAAAGCGCGCGGAAACCCAGTAAGTTGAACAGTCGGTGGGCTCATCTCATACTTATTCTGTAGGTAATTATATCTGTCAAAATCAATGTTACAAATGAAAATCACAAATCAAAATTACAAATAAAAAAAAACAAAAAAACAAAAATTCCACAATTAACATTTTACAGAATTGATACCGTTACTCAACAGCAAGTTATTATCTTACAGAATCAATGTCTTCAAAAATAAATGCAAGATTTTTTTACAGCATTGATATTGTTGAGAAGTAATGTCTCATTGATTAATCCAAGGATTTATAAGTGAGAAGGATTTGTGTCTGTCTCTTTACATTACTAAACACCACGCGAGACGCCTATGAACTGGGAATATTAATCGTTTTTCTCAACAAATGCTTGTCTTATCGAGTCGAACGAAACACCATTGTAAAGTTGATTAAATTTCACGACGTTTATAACTTGCTTTAAAGACGGAATATTTAGGGGATATGTCTTAAATTTTCGTTAAAAAAAATTGACAGCTCATGAAATGACAGCACCGCTTCAGAAAGTAAGACGGTAACCCTCGCACCCGCAAGCTACATCAAAGGCTGCGCCGGCGGATATCAAAGGAAAATCAGTCGTCGCCCAATGTCACGGTCAGTGCACAAACACAAAAGCGCCTGCCTTGGACTTCCCCAATACCCAGTATGACTTATCCTTCTCATATACGTCCTTGATTAATCTTACGAACGCATGACAGACCAAACACTTTACAGAATTACCTAAGGTCTTATAGATGAATATCTAACAGATTTAATGTTAGAATAGAATTAATATCTTCCAGACTGATGTGTTATGTTTTAATGAGTAACAAGTTGCATTACTTACGTGTTGTTGTACTCTGAGGGTAAAGTGTCACACCTTATAAACGCTGGTAGACTAGACTCTGTCTTCCATGCTGGCAAAATCTAACAAGAAAAAAAAAAAATCCGGAGTCAACTGTCGTCGATGAGAGGTCGAGTCTGGGGAACTCGCTCTACATTTTATTGATAGAAACAAGAAAACACGTCTTTCCAGTTCCACGTCTTTTTATCTTCTCCCAAAACATGTCATTTTTATAATAAGAGAATTCCAATAAAGGGGAATAACTCGAATAAATTAGAGTTACAATTATCTCCCTTAGAATATACCAAGTAATCTACTTTCACCCATATAACCATACACATAACAAAACTCTACTTCAAACAACTTTGATCCCCAATATATAACTTTATTCTATCAATATTTATAAAATTGAAGAACAACAGTAATTGTTTGGTTTTATTAGTTTAACCATGGTCATATAAAGATGTGCCAGAAGTATTGATGGAAGAAAACCAGAGTAACCAGAGAAAAACTACCGACCAGCAGTCAGTACCTGGCAACTGCCCCACATGGGATTTGAACTAAGGGCTTGTGGTAAGATGTCAGGAAATCATAACAACTCAGCAGCCGTAGCCCAAAAAGTAATTCAGAATTGCTTTTATTGTTGAAATCCAAGTTAGCTGCTTAAAAGCCATGCTGAATCCCATTAGCCAACAAACTTATCAAGAAATTTATGAGGAATCATCAGGTTGAAGTAACATATACATATCCTTCCATCACTTTTATGCAAATTAAATAAGTCAAAGTGCAAGATGAAGCTCCCTGATAAAATCTCTACCTCTGAGTACATGTGTTTGTAGGCCTGTGTCTTTGGTGTTAAACTGAGGTAGATGTGATTGCTCTCTGACGTCAGGAATGTTGGTAAAGAGGATTTAGCAGTCTCCTTGACAACCAAGAACAACACAGCAAGAACACTGCCAGTTCCCTAAAGAAAAAAAATATCAATAATCATTAACAATAATAAACAACAGAGAAAATTAAACAGCATCGCAGTTATAGGGCTGGTGCATGAAGATATTTCAAAATGAAGAGCTGTTGCGATCTTGCAAAAATGTGGAAATTCAATACATGAGGGGAGAATTTCTGCAAATGACGCAAAGGTTGCAGGATCACAAACACTTTATTTCCCTGCGCATAATATTTTGTGAATGTATTAACTGAGTAGCTGAAAGTCTGAAGGTTTATTTATCGTGAAAATAACAACACAGTGAATGCTGAATTATGCTTGCAAATCTCGAAATTAAGCACTCACAAAAATATCCTCTTTTACAGCATGGTTATAACAGGTCAATACTATTATGTGGTATCATCAATTTTGGTGGTTTGTAAAAACTAGGGCTGTAAAGCAATGGCTAACTAATACCTGACTTGATGGACATTTTATAAAACTTGTGTATAGCGACCAGGTTACCATGGCAATCAAAATTTAGGCAAATAAAACCCTGCATCTATATCTACACATGGTCCCCAACTTTGGGGCCAAGTTTCATTGAAATTGACTCAGTAGTTTAGGAGGTTTGGCGGTAAAAAAATAGGGTCAACTACACTGGTCGATCCTGGTTCCTACATATAGGACCACAGGATTAGGATTCTATAAATATACGGACACCCCTATAGAGTATATATGTGTAAATATACTGTGTCACACATATGTATATGGATGTCTGAATATCTATTGAGTCAAAAACCTGTTGCAGAATAGAGACAGCTAGATCACTCTCGGACCATATAGAGTTATTCAATGCAAAAGCCAAGTTTTGTTTTATACAAGCAATGAAAACGACATAAATTTTTTGAATTTGTCTTTGAATACGTACCCCATCATAAAAGTGTATTGAATCTATATTTCTGTTGTTCAGTAGAGAAACTGTACCAGACTGAGGGTGGAGGAGGACCAGGGCATGTTCATATGCATACAGCTGGACTGAAAAATAAACCACATTCAGTACAGCTAGACTGAAAAAATAAAATGTTCATACACATACAGCTGGACTGAAAATAAACCACATTCAGTACAGCTGAACTGAAAAGTAAAATATTCATACACATACAGCTGGACTGAAAAATAAACCACATTCAGTACAGCTGAACTGAAAAGTAAAATGTTCATACACATACAGCTGGACTGAAAAATAAAACACATTCAGTACAGCTAGACTGAAAAAATAAAATGTTCATACACATACAGCTGGACTGAAATCACCCCACTCTTTCAGTACAGCTAGACTGAAAAGTAAAACACACAGCTGGAGTGAATTTAATTTTGTATATGTAGAGTTGCCATAAACTTGAAATTCCTGTAAGCCTATAACTCCGTACATAAAAATGGTTAGGATTGCAGTCAGGAGTCAGGAATGACAGGAAAGATATGAAGAATATGCAGTAGATTACCGTAAAACAACTTCCTTTTTCTGTGTGGTTTTAATTTTCACGATTTTTGAGATCCGAGTTTTGCAAGTTTATCTCCGCCAATTACCATCTATATCAATTCATTGATAGAAGTTTTCTTCAAGCAGCAAATTTTAATCTTTGTGTTGTGTGTGTGTTTTGAAATGAAAATCGCTACATTTAATCGTGCAACAGGTCCTCAAAATCTTCATCAGAGATCTTAATCCTGTAGACGTTTACTGATTATTGTCTTACCTTCTAAATGAAATTGACCAAGATTTCTTGCAGTTCCAGCGTAGACAGATTCTCCAGCAATTAACATCCTTCCACACGTATCCCCCATACCGTGACTTAGTTTGTCCTGTAAGGCTTGTACTGGCCGACTACCACTTAACTACACAACAGAATAAAAATAATCCAAACTCTACATGAATAAACCATAGACCTACATAAATATCTTTGGAGGGAAACACCAGAGACCTCGGGGCCTATTGAACTTTACCCTTTTTGAAAAGCAACTTAACCCATTTACCCCTGGAATATCATAATGGAATGCTCCAGTCCTTGAACTAGAAGAGTCCAAATGTGTCTTCAGGGGTAAATGAGTTAAGAATCGTCAATCTTAATTTAAAGCCCATTGTTTGATTCTATCATATCTGAATCCCTTTTCAGGCCATCGTCACAGACCCTTGTTGACCCAATGTTGACTGACCTGATAGTTATAAGCCAAAACAGTTTTATTTTTTGCATTTGATTTGAATCAGTAGCTTGGGATAAGTCAAAACTGTAAAATTTACTAAATTGCTTGAGACACAATTCACAAAAATTACAGTTGCATGATTGGCTCCTTCTCAGGTGATCTCATTTTTTTTTACCCCTCATTAGGCACATTTAGACTCTTCTAAATCAAAGACTAGACAAGTCCATTATGAAATTTCAGGGATGAATGAGTTAAAGTGTTGTCAAGGTAAATTTTGCTGATTACTGATACATAGAGACAGGTAGAGAAGCCCCTCCGTCGTTCCTCCACTGAACCCAACAATAGCATCGTTTAGTGTCTATGATCTTAAGATACAACAGAAATTTCAGATATTTTGTACGATTGTTGAAAATAACAGAAGCTTCATAACACATAATTTTTCAAATAAAAATATAAAGCCTCAAATATTGACTAAAATTTTCAGCATCAAAGAACATGTAGAAATTAAATTCCATCAGATTCTCAACATTCATTTAATTTTCATCTTATTCAATTTACATGGTAATAGTGAAATAAACGACTTCATGCTAAAGGTACAGATTAATATGATGTAGCGAGAAACGTAACTCGATCACACATACATGCCATGCTTGGAACCGTGGGAAATTCGCCGTTAGGATCAATATCTCACTATTCAAATACTGTGTCCCATCTGAAATAGGAAGCAAACCCTGTGAAATGGCAGAATTGTTTTACATGAAAAGGCCAATTAGGGAGTATACATTGTCAGCCAACACATCAGTGAAATGCTCTTATTTTATCTGAGACATGAAAAACAACAAAGAAAAAAAAAGAAATCTGATTGAGTAAGCTATAAATTGGAGTTGATGTCTTGGAAAACGTCTAAACATTATTATGGCTGTCTTTATGGACACAGTAAAGGAAACAAGAGGCCCAGAGGGCCTGTATCGCTCACCTGGTTTGTATTGCCAAGTTATGTTCCAGATACAGGTTCATTGTTTCTTTTCTGAAGGATTTGAATATTTACCTCTTATTTCCCCTATTGGACCTATAAGGATTTTAGTCTATTTGACCCCTTTGACCTTAAATGAAGGTCAAGGTCATTCATTTGAACAAACTTGGTAGCCCTTCATCCCAGCATGCTACAGTCCAAATATCAGTACCCTTAGCCTTTCGGTTATTGAGAAGAAGTTGTTTCAATGAAAAATTTACGCACGGCAGACGGTGCACGACGACGGACGGTGCATGATGACAATAGGTCATCCTGACCTTTCGGGTCAGATGACCTAAACAAGAGGCCCAGAGGGCCTGTATCGCTCACCTGGTTTGAAATGTCAAGTCATGTTCTGAATACAGGTTCATTGTTTCTTTAATTTTCTGAAGGAATTTGAATATTTACCTCTTATTTCCCCTATTGGACCCCGCCCCTCCTGCCCCCAGGGGATGAGAGTCAAAATTTATACAAGGTCTGTCCCCCTTCCCCAAAGGATGTTTGTGGTCAAATTTGGTTACAATCCATGCAGAACTCTAGGACAAGTAGTGATTTATAGGATTTACCTCTATTTCCCCTATGGGGCCCCGCCCCTCCTGCCCCTAGGGGGTCAGAGTCAAAATTTAAACAGGTTCTGTTCCCCTTCCCCCAAGGATGTTTGTGGCCAAATTTGGTTACAATCCATGCAGAACTCTAAGACAAGTAGCCATTTAAAATGATTTACCTCTACATCCCCTATTGGGCCCTGCCCTTCCTGCCCCAGGGGGGTCCGAGCCCCAATTTATAGAAGTTCTGTTCTCCTTCCCCCAAGGATGTCTGTGGTAAAATTTGGTCACAATCCATGCAGAACTCTAGGATAAGTAGCGATTTATAGGATTTACCTCTATTTCCCTATACAAGTTCTGTTCCCCTTCCCCAAAGGATGTTTTTGGCCAAATTTGGTTACAATCCATGCAGAACTCAATGACTAGTAGCGATTTAGAGGAAATGTTGACGGACGGACAGACGGTACGGACGGACGGATGGATGGACGACGGACGCCGCGCTATGAAATAAGCTCACCGGCCATTCCGGCCAGGTGAGCTAAAACCTTCTTTAATTCTCTTATATTTTCCGTATCAGTTAGATATATATATAGGTCTGTCTAGAACAACAAAGCTATGGTATATTTACTGCACAACTGCCTGGGTAAGACTAGTACTATTGTGAATTCACAATGGTTATGATGTTTCATGCATTATGATGTCATATAAAAAATTGCCTCCTGAAAGGCTAAAACAGGGACCAGAGCCCAGTTTTATCAATATTCCTTAATTTCAAGGATTTCCTTCACTTAAAATTCTACACAGGAGAACATAACAAAAGTTATGGAAAAAATCTAAGTTAACGAGCCTTCCTTAAAATCTGTAATGCTTTCCTATGAAAAATTTATTTAATACATTAAAAAATTCCTTAAAGTTAAGAAATGTTCATGAAACTGTGTCCAGAAATTTTTTTCAGAATACAAGTTCTCATAAATGATGTGATATGAGACAAAACTTCTCATTCCTATCTTGGGTATATATATATATATACATGCATATATTATTAGAAGCCTGGACCTGTATTCTATATTTGCATGTAACAGAGTTATCTACCCTTGTGGGTAGGTATTAACCCTTTAAGCGCTTGTCACCGCAAATGTCGTTCCGCTAGTATCGGTCTCGTAATGTTGGTCACCGCAAATGTCGTTCTGTTGACAACCTTTTTCACACGGCTCTTAGGTATTTCCCATCCACGTGTTTATAAATAAAAATGATTCTGATTGGTTGTTTAGGCCCCAAACTAGCATAACAGCGTGTATGTACTGATACTCTCGGCGGGAGTACTACGATATGCTATGTTGAACAGGCCCCGACAGCAAACGTAAACAATTCGTAAATTCCATCATGGCGGCCGCTTTTGACTCAGACTGGGACAGTGACGAAGACGATAATATTGAAAATATCTTCAATGAAAATAGTGACAGTTAAACTGAATTCAAAGGTTTTGGGCCCGAGTATATTGTTAGGAATGGAGCAGTAATTGCTCACATTGATATGGATGATTTCTCGCCCGAGAATGACGACGAAGACAACTCGGACAAAGCGGAGGGTTGGATGAAATCATCGGGGCCACCTTTTTGTGTCCCGTTTACAAGGGAATCAAAACTTATTATTAATATGGAAAATCAGGAACCTATAGATTTTTCCACTTATTTCTAAATGACGATTTTTTAAATATTGTTGTCCAACAGATTTATTTATTTATTTATATCAAGGTCGTCAAGGAAATCACTCGCGTATCTTCGAGTGGAAACAGGTGTCACTCGAGAAGATGAAAGTATTTTTTGGTCTTGTTATAGCGATGGGATTGTCCATAAAACCGATACTTACTGGGCAACTGAGAACGTTATTTTTACTCCATTTTTCGGAGATAAAATGTCTAAAGATCGTTTCCAAAATATTCTCTCAAACTTACACCTGTGTGACAACGACACCTTCATACCTTTGTATATTATCGCCAGGTATTATTACCTGCTAATGACAAGGACTCTGATGAAATATCTACCTCCTGAATTAGTCCTTCAGAACAGGTAAACTCACAAGAAATGTGTGAAATAATAATCACAAAGTCAGAATTTACAACATACTTAGTTTTATTTCATAATTCAACGACAATGTTTACCTGTCAACTAGAGCTATGATTTACCTGTTCACACCTGAAATATGAATCAATTAATCACCAACACTAATTAATTCTATTCCTTGCTGAAGAACAGGAATAAAGAATGATAGTTAGGTGATTTACATTATAAATACTCCTACTTTATGGAATTTTGAAGAAAATGTATTTATTTACCTGTAATTTTTACCTGTAAATCCTTACCTGACAAATTTTTAGAGACAAATTTACCATCTATGTAAACCTTAACATCTACTGAACAAAATTTGTATATATGTCTATTATTGAAAATGGCATGGAAAAAATATTATTGAACATTAAATAAAGGTATTCATAATTTCTGTATTTCTTCAAATTAATTCAACAGTGAGGCCCCTTGTATAGTAAGAGTATATAGCGCTTAAAGGGTTAATATAGTAACATCATACTTTTCAGAGAAAACGACATGAGTTTTTGTGCACAAAATAACAACCTCACAATGGATACCTACTCGCAAGGGAAGTAACTCTGTAATATACAAAGACAGACTCAAACAGTGTAAGAAAATCTTGGATGAGTATACATACCATCCTTCTGTACCCTTATAACAGAGTCTAGGAAAACCTCCGAGTACGCAAGTGAGCCTGCCACTTTACCGGTCACACTTGGAATGTCATATAGGAAAAGCTTGACCGTCTTCAACTTCAGTGACCTCTGGCCATCCTCTATTGGGCACCCACTGTCAATCAAAATGATCACAGATTAGATTTGTTTTGGACAGATCAATGTTCAAAATACACCTTTCATTGTATTGAAAAGGTTGCAGTTAGAATATTAAAGCTGCCTTCTGTATAAATCATATCTAGGACACCTAAAATTTCAGTTCCTACCAACCTGATGAAAGTAACATAGAATGACCCAGCTCCCTTCCTCAGAAACCTTTTAAATAATGGAGCCAAAATGGCAAACAGGTAGAGAAGAAAAGGGGAAGAAACAGATGGGTAAGACTGCTAATAGTTATGGTAAGTATTACATTAAAAGATTTGCTTTTTCTATAAAAAAACCCAACAACATTTAGTATGTAAACTTAGTTCACTGTTGTGCTGAGTCCTAAGCAATCAGAAAGCACAACCTAAAGATAAGCAAAAGGTCAAAGGGACAATTCAGTCTAAGAGAACATTAAAATTTATACATATATTGGAAAAACCCAGTTCTAATGGAAATAAGATCAGTCGGTTTTACTGTGATATGCCAGAAAAGCCCATGGTTGTGAAATGCGTGGGAAATGTTCAAACTCGCTCGCTGTCCGCCATTACACATTGTGGTCGAACATCTTGTATGCCGAACCCTGTCCCTTGCTTGTAGAGTAATGCTACTTTTGTCTAGAACTGCTCAAATCCCTCTGACAGTAGCGTGTTTACCTTATTAGGTGAATTGTCTTGCCTAAAAAATCATTTTATCACCTCCTCAGTGGTTATGTAGTTCGATCATTTGTTTAACATGCGTGACTTTGGCTCGAGTATGGGTACAGCGTACATAGTGTACCTGCTTAATCGTATTGATCAACGATTTGTAATTACGATGGTATCAATTAAAATACAAAACAACGACGTGAAATTTGTCAATATTTTATGTTATTTGTTTCATAAGAACTGTAGAACAATACATTTATGCCATATTTTGCTTATTGGTTATGTAAAAGAATTAGCCTGAGTGAATTGTCCCTTTAGAGAAATCAGTATAAGGTACCAAATCGGATAAATCAAAGTACTGTAAGTACTGAACTGAAAAAGCATTGATGTAACAAAATTTTAGTTCAAAGAAGGCAAATATGTCATTAGTAACATTATGTGTATTTTCTTGCAAGTCCCATGTCATTATCAAGTTGGGTTATTCATCTTCCAAGTATTCATTTAATTAATTTTGGATAAATTGTTGAGATTGCAGACAACCATTCCTCATCAAAAGATGAATCAAAAAGTTATGAGAAGATTTTAAGAAAATGCTAGAAAATTTCTTTTAGATTTGAACTTTGAACCTATCTTGAATTCAACAGTTTCAACAAATATTTACAGTCAGTGTCATGTGACCTTTTCTCTAATGTTTGAATATAATTGTCTGAATAACAAAATAAAGAAAAAATTTTGTATTTATGATTATTTGATAATTGATCTTGAGGACAAGGCCATGGAGACCTACAGCTAATAACAATCTGCAGTAAAATGACAACAAGGGAAACATTAAGACTCCATTAAGAAGAAAGTATAATCTGACACATGGATATCCCTTGATGGCATTTTTACAAAGTTCATGGCTTATGCTGCAAATGTTGTTTACAGACCTCATTTATAAGGAACTATGTGCAATGCATATAATATACAAGTATTTTTTTCCGATGAACTATGTGGCAAAAGGCAATTAATTAGATAATTTTCAAGAGAAGAAATGAAATGACAAAAACTAAGGGTCAAATGTTCATTTAAAGAATTGGTTACTGCATCAAAATCAAAACTGAATTGTTTTGAATTATGTTTATTCAAAAATACTTTAATACAAACATGAAATAACATCACAATACATTATTTTTTCTAGTTCTCTTCTGTGATACACACAATGTATTCAGGCATATTATTAAGTAAAGAGCAGTTCTTGATACTTTGCTGCAATATTGAAGAAAAGTCATATCAAAGTTAGATTCAGTATGATACTGTCTCTATATAATGCATAAAATGGACACTGAGAATTCTTAACAGCATATTAAAACAACCATTCTCAAAATCAGTGTGTTATTTGTATACATTGACATGTACATTGGACCCTCGATAATCTGGAAACCTTCGTTCCCAGCCTAAACCGCCCAGATTACAAATTTTCTGGACTGCCGAATTTCGTGTACCCTAGTCAATTTTGAAATTGTCATGTACAAGTTACTCTCCTTGACCTTGTAAATCAATGATCGGTTTTTATGTTTATGTACTAAAATAAATACTTTTTTTGTTATGTTTTAAAGGTTTTTTTCCCATTTAATTATGTTAAGAATATGAAATTAACGTACATGTAATCACACATTATTGGCAACTTGTTGTTAATGTCACATTACTTACAACTGTTTGTACATATATTGGTAACAAGATCAGAAACAGTTGTAAAAACATTTGATAGAGGCATCAACTAAATGGAACAACTAATGGGCTATGTCACCAGAAGCGTTAAACTTTGTGTCATTTTTGTGAACACACTGCACAAAGTCAACAAGTAAACTGTTTAATATGTTTCTGTTGTAGCAAATAAATGAATGTCATTCCATATACAATGTACTTATATGGCCGTGTCACAGATGTGAAACATTGAAATATACATTGTAGTAATGATAACTCAGGCGTGATGATGGGTAAATAAATTATCAGTTTATATTATAAATGTAGGATATTTCTATATATATCTAAATGCAAAGTTACTCGACACTCGCTAATTGTCATCACTTGATGTTTTGCAACATTACAGTCAATGGGACAGAATTGTAGTTCTGATAATGACCGTCTGTCAGAACATATATAGTGTGTTTCATTCAAGCCAAGAAAATTATTTTTGTTTGTATGAATTTTACAACAAAACAGAAAGACTAACATGTGAGTCAGTCTGTGAAGTTAAAAGTTTAAACACCTTCTATCTCTCCACAGATTAATAACAATCGGCAGTATGTCAAATGGTGACAACTCTTTCCAAAGTTGCAAATATACTGGATTTACTTTTTTGTATTTTTGTGTTTTAATTGGCATTACGAAACAATGCGAATGAGAAGCGCCAATCCATATGCTTGTTGTCCAGAGCTACATGTATGTTGGCGCAGCTAGTTTAATATATGCCTGGTAGTCATCCTTAGAATCATTTCACTGCTTCCAAATTAAAGTAATCCTGATAATCTCCAGTCTTCAACAATTATGAATCTGCTTCAGATGACTAGCCAATGAGTCCTGTAATTATAAAATTTAACATATATATCAATATTCTTAATTTGTTATAAAAAAGTTACAGAAATCATCTAGCAATGACAAAAGGAAGAAATTGGACTCATGTACACAAGTACTTTGAGTTAAAGATGCTCCACCGCCGACAGAGTATAAATGATATTCATCATTTGAACAATAATTAGTGTTTAATCGTGTATGCATAAGTCTAATTAATACAAAAAATAATATAAAATAATTAATTTTGCCTTTGGGTCAAGCGCAATCAGTACTTCATTCCATATAGGATATAGTGCTACAAAATTTTTTCGGGATGCAATTAATTATTTTATTTATATTTTTAACTTGGAGTGAAATTGGAGCTCAAACTTTTCAACGGCGGTAATGGTGTAAAGTAAGTAACTTTTGTAACTGAAGAAAAATACTAAATTGTCTGCTGCCGTTTTTGATAGTGAAAAAATACAATTTGTCAGCGGCGAAGCATCTTTAATATATTAGCATCATAATTAAGTTGTCTCCTATACCTGATACACATTGATAAAATACAATGTTTTTTACTGTTAGCAAAACTTACTTTAAACCAAATACTGTAATATTGGGCAAGTGTAAATTTACCATGTAGGATATATTACAGTGCACAGGTTATTGTTTATTTTGGTAAGTGTTATTATAAATTCTCTGAATCCATGAAGTTATATATGTAGTGACTGTTTAATCGATGTTTTAAGTTCATACCGCCAATTTCGAAATCCCAGATATTAATTGTCAAATCTAGCATTACTATTCTTCTATTTATCTAAAGAAATTCTGTATTCACATGTGTATTACACACATATGTGCGTATTGTGTATGGATCTATATCATGCATTGTTTTGCCTACAAATAAACACATGCTTTGTGATGTTTATAGACATATTGACAATCTGGTAAATTGACTCTATATATGCATTAATATTAAATTTGATGTCATCGCATTAGAAAATAATACCAAAAATGAATCTGGTCAACTGCTAATTATATACTGTAACAACAAACTACTTCAAATTTAAAGTGATATTCAATTTTGTTGCGTAGTAATAAAATAAAACGTCGATTATATGGATGTTAGCAGAAATTCACACATACTCATGATGTTGTAAGTTCACTTCATGTGCCGATGTCTGTCAAATAGTTCATATAATAATATACCGACCCATAGGCATGATAGGCAAAGAAGAAAAACGAAATGAAACTTACGATTTCACTGCTTCTGTCTCCAAATACGAAAAGAATTCCGTAGTTTACTAGCAAGGTGGCTTGCAACATGCAGTGTTCAAATATTCTTCGGTGTTTTTCAGATATGAGAATGCATTTATAACGCTCGATAATTAAATGGAAAATATTTCTTGACTTGCAAGTTTACATCACAGGTCCGCTTTGCGTGATGACGTCTTTGTTTACATTCGGCTGTTTACACTATTGCTGAGTGTCACGATATTTCATTGTATCTGTATCCGTGTATTAAATATTCCCTCATTAATGAAAGGATGCGTTAGTTGACAATCCGTGCGAAATGATAAGGAACCAGCGTAACTCAAAATTTATCGTGTTTGTTAGCTTCTGCATAGCTAGATCACCCAGACGCTTGATGCGTACGTAGTTAACAAGCGTCTGTTTGAGTGAGACTTGGTTAAATTCAGTGGGCCATCGTAATGATATGATCACAATACAAACGTACCTGTTCTCCAAAATGACTATCAATATAATACATGTAAAAACAAACAACTTTTGTATCTTTCTTACGTCGGGATGAATTAAAAAATTGTCATTATATAATAGATTATGAATGTATACATCAAACTACAATTAGATACTTACATACCAAAATCCTGACAATTCCTTTATTTAGTGTTACCCAAACCGGATGTTTACATAAATATATGCAAATGCTGGCGAGAATTAGGCCACCGATCGCTACCACTGATGCAAATTATCCTTACTATTTTTCAATTATAGACGTTCATGCTATAGTTTTTGTAGACATGTTTGAAACTATTCTATTTAATGAAATGCCATAGAAGTTGTTTAACTGCACTATGGCAGCATATTTGTTCTAGAAAGAGGAAAAGAGAAAAAATCGCATGCAAATGAGAGGTCAATCGCATTTAAATTAGTGGGTCATCCGGGCCGTTGCAATAGTGGAAAAGCAAGCTTTTTCAGTAAAAAACCTAATCTTCCCATAAAAGGAGCTGTACCGACCGTCTTGAAGTGTGATCATATGCAATCAAGTATCATGACTACAGTGGGGACACAGTTACAATTAGTGCAACATCAGCCACAACTGGACCCAGGCAAAATCAATGGGAAGCAGAAGTCAGTAAATGTAGACTGAACATATTTTGTATTTGCATATTACAGAGTTATCTACCCTTGCGGGAAGGTATCGATTGTGATGTCATGTGTTTGGGAGCGTAACGTCATACATTTTTGAAAAAATGACGTAAATTTTGCTCAGAAAATAATGACGTAACATTCGATACCTATCCGCAAGGGAGCTAACTCTGTAATAGGCAAAGAAGGAATAACAGTGAACAAAACAACCTGAATACAGAAGCAATTAAAGAGAGTCCAAGAGGACTCTATCCTCATGGACTCTACAAACTCTGACCTTAGAATGTTCATAGCCAATCTGGATTCCTTGACCACAGGCTTTTGGCTCTTATACTCATGCCTCTATCTGTGTAATTCTGGGACAAGGTGGAGTATTGACATGATTTTTGAGCTAGCCCTGGCGTTTTTATTGGAGGCCTTCATTCATGTGTCTGGGATGATGAAGTCTGGCTATTTTTAGATGTTTCAGGATACCTAGTGACATTATTTATACGGATTGATATATATATTGTATTATACCAAATTAAAGATAAATTATCTGGCTGTCGTTTAAGCATTTATTCCCATTGTCACCTCTTACACAGTTAAAATCATACTTTTTCTGAAACTGGGTAGTGTTATATGGCCAGTCAATAAAAGACTTTGACAAAGTAATACACACATCTATCTATATATGGACTGGGACGAAATATCCCTATCTTGCTGATTCTATTCAAGGACAAAAGCACAAGAAATTGAGTATCCATTGGTTTTACAAAGATAAAACCAGAGAGCCTTATGACAGGGGCAAAGAAATCCATCATTGTCCTCAGACCGAATAGTATCAGAAAGAGACCCTATAATGAAATCACAGACAAAAAGTTAGGAAGTCGATTCTTAACTGAGAAGGCAAAGACTCCATTATCAGATTCTATTTCACATTGATTTATATTGCTAATTTGTCACTAGTTTACATATCAATTATCTACAAATAGCCATGATCTTTCCATGACCCCCTATATTCCAGAGATCCATCGACACCACACCACCGTGAATGATGCCCCGGGGTTACCATGTGGGAGCATACACCAATCTGTGTTCATTTGTGGATGAGATAACATGATGTTAGTACATTCCCATGTATAAGATACAACACATCAGCATCATTACAGCCGTAATGCCTCCCCTATAATCCATAATACCATATACTGGTATTTAGACCTCGTTTCTACACTCGCTTTGATTCCGAGATAATACCATATACTGGTATTTAGACCTAGCTTTGATTCCCTACCTTGAGAATCAATTACGGGCTAACACAGCATTTAGTCTTTTTCTCTGGTATCTGCAGCAAATAGATTTTTTTTCTCAAATTAGGCAATTTGTACACAATAATTGCATTAGATAGGGGAACAAGTATATGTGAACACAGAAATCCCGGTAAAAGGAACAGCTCGTTAATTAAATTGCTCTTAAGGATGCAGAATGGGAGACGATTCTGTCTGTTTACTGAACTAGGCCTGCAGTTCAAAAACATAAAATTTCAAAAGCATCCATAAGTGATCTATGATTTTTTTTTTAGTTTGTGTCAAAAATGATTATCATTTATGATTGTTTTATTAAGAAGAGATCTGATATACACCCAACATTTTTTAAAGATCTTTATAGTATTAACAAAAGATCTTATATATACAATACCCAATACTGAATGATCTTTATAGAATTAATAAAAGATCTAAGATACACCCAATAGTAAATTATCTAATATTATTAACAATAGATTTTAGAGATAAGATAAACCCAAAAGTAAATGATCTTAATAGTATTAACAAGAGATCTTAGAGATAAGATATACCAAAAAGTAAATGATCTTAATAGTCTTAACAAGAGATCATAGAGATAAGATATACCTAATAGTAAATGATCTTAATAGTATTAACAAGAGATCATAGAGATAAGATATACCCAATAGTAAATGATCTTAATAGTCTTAACAAGAGATCATAGAGATAAGATATACCTAATAGTAAATGATCTTAATAGTATTAACAAGAGTTGTTAGAGATAAGATATACCCAATAGTAAATGATCTTAATAGTATGAACAAGAGATCTTAGAGATAAGATATACCCAATAGTAAATTATCTTAATAGTATTAACAAGAGTTGTTAGAGATAAGATATACCCAATAGTAAATTATCTTAATAGTATTAACAAGAGATCTTAGAGATAAGATATACCCAATAGTAAATTATCTTAATAGTATTAACAAGAGATCTTAGAGATAAGATATACCTAATAGTAAATTATCTTAATAGTATTAACAAGAGATCTTAGAGATAAGATATACCCAATAGTAAATGATCTTAAAAGTATTAACAAGAGATCTTATATACAGTACTCAATTCTAAATGATCTTAATAGTATTAACAAAAGATCTTTGATACACAACAATGAATGATCTTTATAGCAAAAGATCCTGGCGATAATTTACTGAAGTTTCTGGGTAATCAATCATTACGTCAGAAATCTTTGATCCACCTACCTTCCATCTGTACCAGCAGCCTCCATAGTAAATACAATGTTAGACCTGAAACAGGAATAAAACAAGATTAGGCTAACACTATAAAGTACATGGACAAACGTGGTGTCATTTGTCTAAGGGAAAATCAAGTCGCTTGTACTAGAAACATTCATTCTGATCAATTCTAAGTGTTGTGTGCTAAAGGTGGAGAATTAGCACATTTGTGTACATCTTGGTGTAAGCTCTGAAAGTACTGCTGGCCTGTCATAGAGTATATATGGTGTAATGGAATATTCTGGAACATTTAGTTCGGTTTTATTAGTTAAATGTCCTATTAACAGCCAGGGTCATTTAAGGACGTGTCAGGTTTGTTGATGGAGGAAAGCTTGAGTACCCGGAGAAAAACCACCGACCAACAGAGAATTCGCACATTTCTGTACATATGAGTGTAAGCTCTGAAGCTACAGATGACCTGTCATAGAGTAAATATGTTGTTGAAGAGTCTGGAACATTTGGTTTGATTTTATCAGTAAAATGTCCTATTAACAGCCAGGGTCCGGTTTGTTGATGGAGGAAAGTTGGAGTACTCGGGGGAAAAACCACTGACCAGCAGAGGATTAGCACATTTCTGTACATCTGAGTGTAAGCTCTGAAGTAGACTGGCCACCAGAACATTAAAAAAATCACTTAATTTGGCTTGATTATTTTTGTTGGTAATAAATGCCTGATTCTAAGTTTTAAACAAGGACATAGTCATTCAGATCCCCCGCCAATGGAGATATCAAAGCTGAAGTAAGTTGATTGTTGAGACTTATGTGTATGAAAAAAACCAGGAAAAAGGAAGTTGAGCTAAAGAAAGATGGAGTATAATTCAAGTAGAGCGGGGCTGCAATTGTTGAATCAGGTATACAGCCTTGACATTTATATTAGACTATATACACAAAGATGGGTGGAGTTTTGCAAAGTAACATTTACCATTTACCATGATATTTTCAGCAATGTTTCCATGGTTTGGTTTATTTATTTTTACTTCCTACTAGACCATAAGACCAATGTGTCTATGAAGTTTCATGGAAATATCTCTGCTGGTTTTAGAGTTGTGCTCCGGAAACGATTATTACACAAAAATCTGCCATTTTCAGCAATGTTTTCATGGTTACAGAAAAAAGTACAAAAAGTGAAAACCTTGAAATAGCAAAAGGCACTACTAGACCATAAGAACAATGTGTCTATGAAGTTTCATGGAAATATCTCTGCTGGTTTTAGAGTTGTGCTCCTGAAAAAAACCTGGTACAAAAATATGATATTTTCAGCAATGTTTCCATGGTTACGGAAAAAGTACAAAAAGTGAAAACCTTAAATTAGCAAAAGGCACTACTAGACCATAAGACCAATGTGTCTATGAAGTTTCGTGGAAATATCTCTTCTGGTTTTAGAGTAATGCTCCGGAAACGAACCTGGTACAAAAATATGATATTTTCAGCAATGTTCCATGGTTACGGAAAAAGTGCAAAAAATGAAAACCTAAAAATAGCAAAAGGCACTACTAGACCATAAGACCAATGTGTGTATGAAGTTTCGTGGAAATATCTCTACTGGTTTTAGAGTTATGCTCCGTAAACCATTCGTACGGACGGACAGACGGACGGATGGATGGAACCCATTTATATATCCCCCGCCAACTTCGTTGGGCGGGGGATAACTATGGGGAGATGATCTAGAAAAGAACTCTGCTGAGAAAGTCTTATCAGCAACTTAGGGTCTGGTGGCCAGTCTAGGGGGAGGTAATCTAGTAAAGAACTCTGCTAAGAAAGTCTTATCAGCAACTTAGGGTCTGGTGGCCAGTCTAGGGGAGATGATCTAGTAAAGAACTCTGCTGAGAAAGTCTTATCAGCAACTTAGGGTCTGGTGGCCATTAGCTCTGAAGGTACAGATGACCTATCTCAGAGTAAGTATTGTCTTGTTGAAGGGGCTGGGACAATGTGGTTTTGATTAGTTAATTTAAAGTCCTATTAATAGCCATGGTCATTTAAGGATATGCCAGGTTTGTTGGTGAAAGAAAGCTGGAGTACCTAAACCACCAACCAGTTGCATCGAGACCCACCTACACTAAATTAACCCAATAGCTGCAATACAGGTAGCACCCCTACTGCATTTCTCTATACTATTACCTGTAACAGCTACATCATGTGCAATTTCAAAACAAAGGCCTAACATATTTAAATCTCTGGAAACTAAGTGTAGAAGGACAGACAGACACATGGACATGTCTGGGCATGATTGAAGGGCTCCTGTACCTCTGCAGGGCTGTTACTATATCTTGTCCATTTATACCAAGGTACATTATGATTCAGTTAATATATGAAAGAAAACCTCCTAATTGACTCAGCTAAATTATGTAAATACAGTAAAATTCTCTTAATATCATGTTCCAGTTGTCATACAAACATGTGATATTAAGAGGAATGTAACATTAACTCAATCACCCCTAAAGATGCATTTGAACTCTTCTGATTCAATAACTGGAACAGTTCATTATAAAGTTTCAGGGGTGAATGAGTTAATGTCATGTTGGTTAATGTCATATTCCTCTTAATATCACATCTTTGTCTGACAAATGGAACATGATATAAAGAGAATTCCATTGTATATACATAATTTTGCCAAATGAACAAGGAGGATTCAACTGTACTGGTAATTATTGGTTTTGGCAGTCATATCATCTCTAAAGATCATACAGAGTACATGAACCATTTATAATAACTCATCACCCCTGATGAAGTATTTGAACTCTCCCGAATCAAAGGCTGGTACAGTTCATTATAAAGATTCATCCTATCTTAAGGGTAAATCCTTGGACTCCATTATCTCAGGTTGCCTTAGGTTGTTCGGCTGCTGTATGTATTATTCCTATATTATATGTAATCCACTACTATACATTCAATCTCCATGTGATAATTGTTCATTGTTGTGGAATAAATTGACTACATAAAAGTACATCACAGTAATGATAGGTCTGTATCGCCTCGAATATCATCCTAAAGATGAGAGGAAATCACACAACCAATACGCTCAATACCAGGTTTTTTTTTGTTTGTTTTTTTTTTTGGGTAAGGTTCAAAAGAATTTTTTATTTACTAAATGAAGGAAAAAATGATAAAAAAAATTGCCCCCACACAGGATGGGGATCCATTCAACATGACAAAACTTTCATACTTTAATTAACTCATTCACCTAGAGGATACATTTGAACTCTATAACGTCAAAGGTTAGAAGGGTTCATTATGATTTTTCAGGGGTAAATGTGTTAGAGATGCACACATTGTATTATAGGGTTCAGACAGAAAACTTATGCTATAATTTGGCCTTTATAATTGATACAAGGCCAGTTTTTAAATTTAGTCATTGTTAAACTTTCAAATGTTAATTAAGAGTTCAGCAAAGTCAAATAACTCTTTTTGTAATAAAGGGGCATAACTCTGAAAAAAATTGAGGTATTGTGATTGATTTTGATGTCACACATCTGCACTGTATCAGGATCATTGTCATACCAAGTTTTGTTGAAATCCAGCTAGTAGTTTAGGAGGAGTAGTTGGTCAATCGTTATGTCTACTGATGCGCAGACAGAAAGATGGACAGACGTTACCTGAATCCAGCTACACATCCTCAGCCTCTAACTTTGTTGTGGATGGGGTATAATTAACTGCCTTATGTGGGATTCAAACTTGAAACCAAAATGTGGATGTACATTTTGTTATAGTTTTACAGGTCATCGACAGATAAGGTCATTTAGGTCATAGAGGGCTAGTGGTTGTACGTCGCAATGATTTGATTTGTACATATCTTGCGCAACTGTCGAGATAACTAGTATAAAATAACTGGTGAGTGTCGTGCTGAGATGGGGAGGCAGCCAATGGAAATGTGATAAGAGTCGGTGTTTGTAGATGAGCTGGAGGGATGTGGGAATACCAATCAATAATGTGTCAACATCAGCCACACCGTGATCAGCGTTCAAAAAGCAATTTAAAATTCAAAATCAGATCATTTGCATGAAAACACTCGGAAGGAACTATGAGAGGTGACATGAAAACTCTGCAGTTAGGTGCTGACAAATTGCACACTGAACTTGTGATTTTAAAAAAAAAAATTTAAGTTTTGTTACCTTTAAAAATATTTGAAACTAAAAATTTTGGGTTATTCAGTGTAAGATCATCCAATTCACTAATGTAAACTAATAACTACATTAAAGTTTAAAACTAGACAACAGGACTACACACAGAATCTGCATATCTGCATCAGCTAGCTCTTAAATCATTCGCTACATTTTCTTATCAAGATTATATAGATATGATATATATATGTTGCAACATGGGAAAAATACTAAAAGAAAATCTGCTGCATTTGTAGCTAGAAGAAACATTTTAAAGATAAGTCAGGTTGGATGTTGTAAATGAAAAGTTAACATGTCAGACAATTGAAAAAGGGCTCATGCATGTTTATTAATCTTTAAAACTACTTGATTTCCTGAAAATATATTTTTAAGAATAATCTCAACTTTTTCTGAATTAACACAGTTCTAATTAAAGATGCTCCACCGCTGACAAATGGTATTTTTTCACTATAAAAAACAGGAGCAGACGATTTAGTATTTTTCCTCTGTTACAAAAGTTACTTACTTTACACCATTACCACCATTGAAAAGTTTGAGCTTCTAATTTTACTTCAAGTTAAAAATATGAAAAATAATTAATTGCATCCCGAAAAAATTCAGTGACACTATATCCTATATGGAATGAAGTACTGATTGCGCATGCACCAAAGGCGAAATGAATTATTTTATATTATTTTTTGTGTTAATTAGGCATAAATGTACACGATTAAACACCAATTATTGTTCAAATGATTAATATCATTTATGCTCTGTCGGCGGTGGAGCATCTTTAAAAGCAACTCACATTAATGAAAGTAATAATTGGGAAAAAAAATCAGGTTTAAAAGATGCACCCACCAATAAGGTCTTCACCAGAAAATATCATGTAACAATTGATAAAACCCAATGAAAATATAGACATTAGAGCCTGTCTTAGTGACCACCTCTGTATTAAGACTAACTGCTTAAAAAGACCACTTTCCTTATGTCCCAAATGATCTGTTTGTACACAATTTTCACCTGTGCATCAAGACTTGACTTATCTATGAGAACCATTTTCTCTTTTTCCCTAAATTGGTGGTTTTTATAGACAGATTTTACTGGACCATATTCAACCCTACAAGCACGTCCGTCCCTATAAACACCCCTCCCCCCTGAAACTAAGAAAACCATGTATGTTCTGCATTCGATTTCTTTTGTAAATTGATTAATGGCTTAGTCTGTGAAATAATTTTGTGAAATGTTTGCCCAATTTTGGTCTTACAAAGCACCCCTTCATTTTTCAATATTTAAAGTGCCCTGGGCACTTAATGGATTTAAATTTGTTACATGGCTACAACTCATGTAGTGGGTGTTAATTTTGAGAGTATATCTTTTTATAATTTAAACTTGGCAAATTTAGAATTAATACAAAAAATACACATACTAATATCCAATCCAGTAAAGTATACAAAAAAATATATTTGAATTGAAGACAGTTGAGCACTACTACGTGATAACCAATCTGTATATTACATATTTGGATTGAAGGAGGGAGGTATAATGATGGTTAAACCTACAATTTATCTATTTTTACTTACATAAAGCTGAAAGCAAAAATGTGAAAAAATAAATGTACATGCATGATTGTTTAGTATGAAAAAGCATATCTATATATATAATATCAATTATGTTTTTCTTTTTCGTGATATTTTATCAATATTGTTTATCTTTAACAATTTAACAAAACCTGTATAACAAAAAGTATAATCTAGTTAAATTAATCCAAGTACTGAGAGTACTACACGTAAGAGTGACGTCATAATTTGACATGATTTTTTTAATGTTACAATCACCAGAAGGTGGGACTTAATAACAGTAAATTGTACTTAACCTACGTTATTTTGTTATCTCAGAATCCATTCTCAGATTTGTTTGACAATGCATTTATTATTTTTGAAAATTTGAAAATACTCTCTTAGAAAGTTAAAACAAACCCTAGATAATTGCACGTCAGTAATTTTTTTTCACATCAATTCCAAATTGCCACTTAATTGCACAACTACAGGTACCATGAGGAGTCTACATATGAAAGTTCAGAATGATGTCTTCCGTAATTTCTGAGAAATATCGATAACAAAAAATTGTTTACAGATGAGACCATAGACATGACTAAGCCATTACCATCGAATACTGATTGGCTAAAACTCACCTGCGTTGTAGGTATTTCTGTACATTTGGGTTGGTTATCTTTTTGCACTGGTCTACCAAAATCTCCACAGCTTTTGCTCGGGCCTGCAATGTATAAAAGAGAGCCGTCAATTATTCCTTAAAATGATTACATGATGGTAAGTTAAACCAACTCGCCTCAACTATTCCTTAAAAAATAACTGGCTAACTCTATAACCCATAAGGCTTGAGACCAATATTAACCCATTTGGCCTTTTGTTGAAGAAAACATTCAAAGTCTATAACCATTTGATGTATCACCAGCTGTCAATCAAATCGCACAAGACTTTGCATTTTGTATTGTGTATACTACGATGTTCGCTCCGACATTAGATAGGTACACTTCTAGGCGTGACGATATTACACCTGGTGATCGGTCAATTATGTTCCTGTGTGGCTCAATTGAAGGTCGAGGCCATTCATTTTAATAAATACTCCAACCCTTCATCAGACTGCAGACCCAACATAAGATATATGTGTCTTACTTATAAGAAAGAACTGTTAAATTTGTTTAGCCTATTGACCCCTGTTACCTTGAATCAATGTCAAAGTCATTCATTGATATAACTTTGTAGCCCTTTATCCCAGCATTTAAAAAAAAAACCTAATTCAGGTCACCTGACCTTTGACTTAATGAGAATAAGTTTCTTAAATGCTTATGAAAAGCCTGTTTGACACTGTCACTTTGAATAAAGGTCAAGGTCATTAATTTGAATACACTTAATTTATAGCCCTTTCATCCCAGTATGCTACAGGCCAAATATCACGTCCTTGGGTCCTTTTACTTACTGAGAACAAACTTGGTAGCCCTTCCTCCCTGATACTAACTACTGAATGGATCATTAATCAACATCAGACACCTAAACCACTTGGCCAACAAAAACAAAAGAAGCAAAACTATTCCTATAATGTCAAGAGTCTTTAACCACAAAAAGCCAATTCCTTCAAAAACAACGCTATTACAGCCGAGAGATTAACTAATTTGATTTTTAATGCCTTGGCATCAGCTCAGAAACTTCATTTTCATCTCCATGAATCAAAGTTAAATCAATATGCTACAACCTCAATCCAATTTGCCTAGCATTAAAGAATGACTTTCAGAGATGATAGAACAGGAAGCGATGTCCTTCAGGGGAGACATTATTCTGGTATCTTACACATTACACTGAAACAAGGTTAGTAGAGATTAGAACATTATAAAGCCATAAAGAAATATCAGTTTTTTAAGATTTTCATCTAAAAAGAAAAGCAAGTGGCCCATAGGGTCTGTATTAATCATACAGGCTTAAATTGATTTGGTTTAGTAGACATTAAACATTAGGTCGTATTGACATGACGTTCTCGTAGTCGTCGCCTGTAGCAAGTCGAAACTGTATGTGGAAGAGGGATGCCAGAGTACCCAGAGAAAAACCATCTACCTTAATTCATTCAGTATCAGGCAACTTCCCCACGTGGGATTCGTACTCGCGTTTCAGAGGCAGAGGTTGTGTGGTAATACTGTATGTCAATCCGTACATCTTTTAAATCTACTCACCTACCACGGTTCTGCTTAAGTCAGACTCAAAAATATTCTGTATAGTGCTTTAGATTTGCTGAGGATCCTTGTTTCCTGGTTTTATTGATGAAAGAAATTTACAGGATCATTTTGGAATAACAGTACACAGTTGTCATTCAGTGTACATGCATAAGCAAAAGCCCCGACGATGATACAATAATGTAAAATATCTACGTAACAGTATAGTGTAAAATTCTTTATATTTTGCTGGTAGTATGAATTTGTGTAAAATTATGTAGATTTTGCTGGTAGTATGAATTTGCAGATTTCAATAAAACCTTGAGTAAAAACTATAAGCCAAAAACATCCAATTCACAAATTAGATATTTTTTACATGTGGTCTTTTGTTGGATAATCTCCAAATGCTTCCACTTAAAAAACAAGTAGAAATTTATGATTGTAACCATAGAATCCAGGAAATCAAACTTTCTTGAAGCTCTGAGTTATTAATATACTTAGTACTTAATTAGGTTCTACATGTTTTTACTACCATAAAGGCTGATAAAAGCTGAAATGTGACAAAGATTTAATTAACTTAGACTGTGAAAACCTCACCCATTACCATTCTCTACAAGCTTTGTCTAGACCAAGATGGCGGTATAAAGTCTAGCCAGAACTCATGTCTACCAGCCTTATATACTTTTAGAAATATTGCGGTACCGATTTTTTGGCTGCAGTGATACTTTTCTGCTGGCTGAACTTTGGCACATGGATCAGATTTCAATTGAATTATTTGCTGTGACTATTGGCAAGCAAGATTTTGATAAAACCGAATAGGCCCATTGTCTCTGATGCTAGAATCGGTGAACATGCACATAAATGTACACTTTTGAAGTGTTGCACAGGATTTTGATAAAACAGACTAGACATATTGTCTCTCATGATGCTAGAATCAGTGAACACGCACATAAATGTACAATTTTGGAGAGTTACACAGGGCTTTGATAAAACAGACTAGACACATTGTCTCTGATGCTAGAATCAGTGAACACATACATAAATGTACAATTTTGGAGTGTTGCACAGGACTTTGATAAAACAGACTAGACACATTGTCTGTGATGTTAGAATCAGTAAACATGCACATAAATGTACACTTTTGGAGTGTTGCACAGGATTTTGATAAAACAGACTAGACACATTGTCTCTGATGCTAGAATCAGTGAACACGTACATAAATGTACACTTTTGGAGTGTTGCACAGGACTTTGATAAAACAGACTAGACATATTGTCTCTCATGATGCTAGAATCTGAGTAAACATGCACATAAATGTACAATTTTGGAGTATTGCACAGGACTTTGATAAAACAGACTAGACATATTGTCTCTCATGATGCTAGAATCAGTAAACATGCACATAAATGTACAATTTTGGAGTGTTGCACAGGACTTTGATAAAACAGACTAGACATATTGTCTCTCATGATGCTAGAATCAGTAAACATGCACATAAATGTACAATTTGGAGTGTTGCACAGGACTTTGATAAAACAGACTAGACATATAGTCTCTCATGATGCTAGAATCAGTGAACATGCACATAAATGTACACTTTTGAAGTGTTGCACAGGACTTTGATAAAACTGACTAGACACATTGTCTCTGATGCTAGAATCAGTGAACACGTACATAAATGTACACTTTTGAAGTGTTGCACAGGACTTTGATAAAACAGACTAGACACATTGTCTCTGATGCTAGAATCAGTGAATATGCACATAAATGTACACTTTTGAAGTGTTGCACAGGATTTTGATAAAACAGACTAGACATATTGTCTCTCATGATGCTAGAATCAGTAAACATGCACATAAATGTAGTGCTTATATATCTGACAGTCTGTGACTACCACCGTAAATAGTACCCACGAGGTGTGAGTTAAAGATAAAACAGTATTGTCTGGAGAGTAACCACGGTAACTTTAAAGTCACGTACGATGGCCCAATCGCATAATCAGGAAACATACTACACCGAAACTAAGTAAGCTGTCCATTATTTACGACTAAAAATACCATAAAGACCATTTACTATAGACCAATGAACCTATACGCACATCAGTTTCTATACATTTGTACCATCCTTTTTTTAGATACATCATACATCATTTTCTATGAAGAAATAAATACATAAGTTACACATTTTCTATAAACCATGAAACATTTTCTATTAAAGGCCATACATCGTATGTTTCCACATCATTTTCTATAGACTTAGTTTGAAATGCTCCATCGCCGACACAGAATAGACGATACTCATCATTTTAACAATGATTGGTGTTTAGTCATGTATTTATATGTCTAATTAACACAAAAAATAATTTAACATAATTCATTTTGCTTTTGATTTATGCGCAATCAGTGCTTCATTCCATATAGGACTAAGAGCAAAAGACTTTTTTCAGGATGCAATTAATTATTTTATACATTTCTATCTTTAAATAAAATTAGAGACTTTTCAATTGTGTTAATGATGTAAAGTAAGTAACTTTTGTGACTGAAGAAAAACACTAGATTGTCTGCTCCTGTTTTTGATAGAGAAAAATTACCATTTGTTAGCGGGGGAGCATTTTTAATGTTTATATTAGTTGAACATCCTATAAACAGCCAGGGTCGCTACTTATAAGTACATGCCAGATTTGTTGGGGAAGGAAGGTCAGAGTATCCAGAGTAAAACTACCAACCAGCAGTCAGTACCTAGCAACTGCCCCACATGGGATTCAAACTTGCAACTCAAGAGGTGGAGGGCTCGTAGTAATATGTCAAGACATCTTATTCACTGACGGCCATTGCAGTCCATTTTCTATGGACCAATGAGCTATTATGAATTACACACAATTTCTTATGACATCATAGATTACATGAATTATATACTCATGTTATCCATAATGTACGTTATCAACATTATGCATAAAGATATCATAATTTAAAGCTTTCTTTTACCAGACTGAAAAATACTCTATTTAACAGTGTAATTTCACTTTTTATGAATTGTAAACAATATATACATATTGTCAAGATTATGCATGAAGATGTCATAATTCAAACTTTCTCTTAGAAAACTGAAAAACCCTCTATTTAACACTGTAACTGCACTTTTTTATAAATTGTACACAATATAAACATATTTTCAAAAGCGACTAATTACTTTTCATGTATCTTTATATAAGGAGATTAAATAATTTATTGTACAAAGTTGTATTGTTCTACATTCTACATTTCGCCAATTAATTACCTGAAATTTAATCACAAGCAAAATTAAATTGGTTTACCATAATTCATTTGAAAAGGAAGATATAAATTTGGACTCCGGACAAGTTACAAGTCATAAAATTGTCTCTAATTGTCACCTGCGTTAATATGATACAATGATGTATGACTATAGAAGCCTATCAAGTCACAGAGTATGGATTGGCAAACCAAGCAAATATGACAGAAGGTTTGAGCAGACATGCATGCACTATGTGTCAACAAAGACAAAAGTACTCAAGGGTTGTCTGTCAATAAACATCAAATAGCCGATTATTTTGGTTTTACCTTCTAGGATATGTATTATCATAATATGTCTCAAACACAGTCTGTCTGTAGTTGTTCCTGACGAAGAGAGATGTAAAAGATTATACCGTATTTGACCCAATAAAAAATGTTTAATTACTCCTGTTATGCATTTGTATTAGTTAAATATAAATTTACTGGGGAGAGCAGTACCGGAGCAACGCAAAACCTCCTCATCTGTATGAAAAAATGGTGACCGCAAACTGAAGTTGTCAGTGTGTAAGATTGAATTTTGTGGGGTTTTTTTCTTATATTTTCGTGTATCTGTTACCTTAGAAGGGCAGTTAAGAAATTTAAAATGAAGGGACTCTTTCACAAAATTATTGCACAGTCTGCAAGTCGTTCAAGATGCTCCATCGCTAAAAATTGACATTTTTTCGCTATTAGAAACACAAACAAATGTATTAGTATTTTTCTTCAGTTACAAAAGTTACTTACTCTATCCCATTACCACCATTGAAAAGTTTGAGTTTCTTATTCTACTCCAAGACAAAAATATTGAAAATAGTAAATTGCATCCCGGAAAAATTCTGTGGCACTATGTCTATATGGAATAAATTACTGATTGTGCATGTACCAAAAGCAAAATAAATTTTTTTGTGTTAATTAGACAAATAAATACACTACTAAACACCAATTATTGTTAAATTAATGAACATTCCTTAAATTAATTCCTTTACTTAAAGTTCTCAATAGGAAAGCATTACAGATTTTAAGGAAGGCTCCTTAAGTTAAAATTTTTTCCTTAACCTCTGTAATGCTTTCCTATGGGGAATTTCAAGTTAAGGAATTCCTTAAGGTTAAGAAATGCTCATGACCTATTTTAAAAAATAAAAATGAAATTAAAACCATAAAAAGGGGAAGGGGTGCGTAAAATATAGAAACAGGGGCGCTTATTCAGCTGAATACTGTATTAATTATCACACATGAGGCAAGATTAATCTACAGTAACATAATCTAGTCTGGCATATCGTCAAAACTGCCATTGTCACGAACTTCCAACAAATTCCCATTGGGCATCAATTAAAAAGCGTTTGTTGCTTTACCTGGTGTGCTTATGTGTTTTGGAAAAAGCTTTAGAGTGACAACCGAGTAAGCACAGAGGACGCAGCCATATCAGAATTCACACTACCTAGCCATATCTTCCATTACGTAAACTTTCCGCCATGTCAAGGGAAATGGTACACAACTTTCCTGTAGCAGGTGTTCAATTCTATGTTTTCATCCAAGAAAAGGTCATGTATAATATATGTTATTCACAAAGGGGATAACCATACTAAAGGCAGTAGAATTTCACAATTAGCATTTGTAAAACACACACAGATCTTACATAATGCCACAGTGTCTTCAAATATTTAAGCATTGATTTCACCCATTTTTAATTTCATCAGAGTATGAACAAAATTCTGTTTGCAAACTGTGTGAATCCGTGCTAAATTCTGCAAACATTCATACATAGTAAACAACTCATCTAAGAATTATGGCTTTAGTTTACCGTGTATGTGGTGAAAATTGCAAATTTCCCATCAAAGTGAATATTTTGTCAAAGGACAATGTATGGTTTTGGCCCTATTTGGCCTCCAAATCCGTAAAACTTTCCAAACAGTTTTTTAGTTTATAAATTGTTTTATTTGATATATATAGTATATTCATAATTTAATTGCAATGATAGTTTTCTAATTTTGCAGCTTCAGATGCCATAGTAACGATTCGAAATATGAATAATTTATGAAAATGTAGAAGATTTGACATTTTTGGCCAAGTTTTTGCTTAAGAAACCATAAAGCGCATCCTTGAACAAATTATATATATTTCTCCTAGAGATGTGTTGGAAGTGCATACATATTCTTGTTCAAGGATGTGCTCTATAGTTTCATAGACAAAAACTTGGGCAAAATTGTCAAAGTTTTTACATTTTCATAAGTGATGTGTGTTTTGGATGATTACCATGGCAACTAAAGCTGCAAATTTAGAAAACAGTCATTATAGTTGAATCAGGGATGTACAATCTTCACTTAATATTCAAAATACAACAAATTAATCCCTAAATAACCGTTTTAAAAATTTCATGGATTTTGGGGCCAATAAGGGCCCAAACCATAGGGACCAAAAGCCAGGGTTCTATGTTGGCAAAGCTACTAAGTGAGCACACTGACATGTGTTTTCTTCCATAGTCTTCTATGGAATGAAATCCTCTTTCAAAAATATATATGAGAAAAAAAAGTTTATATAGGAAAATATTGACTTCTCAGAGATGTACATATCCTTAACCCTTTACCACATGTAAGTGCCTTTGGACGCCTTTACCCCTTGCCCCATGTAAGCGACTTTGGACGCCCCCGCACTATCTCAATGTAAGCGCCTCTGGACGCCCGTACACGATCTCAATGCAAGCGACTCTGGACGCCATTTTGACTATCAATGTTTTGCTAGCTTTGTATCACGTGATAAAAGCGCCACCTGTGTTCAGACTTTACAATCTAATTATAGATGTGACCAAATTTCTAACCAATCAAAAATCGGCACAGTGTTACTATATAAAACTCTGAATAAATTAACCGAGAAAATCACATGTGTTCACTGCTTCACTCATGTTACCGGGGACGCCATCATGGCTTCTATTGTTGATATTACGACAGATATTTGTAATTATAAGTACAATGTCATGATATTTAAATATCACAGACATAAAAGCATATAATCTGATAATGATTTAGACGATGTTTTATTCAATTTGACCGATCAAAAATCTGACGGTCATGAAGAACGGCGAGGTCCCGTACTATCGCCATTACCTGACGCCGTGTTGGAATGGACTGGCGAGTTTACAGCTGTGAGTGTTGATAATTTTGTTAGAAACTTGTAGTCAAAACTTCAATAAACCTTTAATATACTTCATTTAAAGTTGATAGATTATTTTCGTGCATTTTTCAACGGGAAATAATGTACAAACATCCCACAAAAAACACACTACTCGGAACGATAGAAAGTGAAAGTAGTGGTGAACGGGTCGTGAACCGGCACGGACAAAGCAGAAATAATAGTGTTTTTCAGAGCAAATATATTGACCGAGCCATGATTCAGATATATATTAGTTTGTTTACGATATTTCAAGTAATTTGTGCATTTTTTTTCTCTAAAAGTTATAAAAAAATCGGCAATATTTTGAGTATCTCCGACAGAGAAAATCAACCATTTTCTGACCTGTAAATGTTTTTAATAAATATTGAAGTCCTCATATCGAATAATATTTGGAAATGATAGCATCACTGTGTAGTTTGATTCATTTTGAAGCAACTTTATTACCAAAAAATTTCTCAAAAATAAACATGAAAGTAAATAAATCCAACTTTAAAAACATATTATCAATCCAGACTGAAAACTTCAAAAAGTGCCATTGAGATGGTGCATACACTTGACAGATGTTGCAACAATGTTCGTGTTGAACATTGTATACTTTCCTCATGGAAGCCTGGTGATGCAGTCTACTAGTTTGCATGTGGTAAAGGGTTATGTGAGCTTACCTTATGGACACTGAGAGTGCTGGCATACTTCTGTATAGCTTCTGTCACACTGTCAACCATGGCCGCATAAATCTCCACAAGTATCCTGTGGACAAAATAGAAAATTAGGTCCTACACAACTGTACATTTACCAAAAATTATTCCAAGGCCATTTTTATATACTTAAATCTATAGACCAGGTAAGTAGGATTCGCTTGCTTGTTATACTATCTGCTGAAAGTGGACATGGAATTTGGCTACACCCTTGAAGCATGAATTCTTGATGTAAAGTTTGAATAAAATTGATTTAGCTTTGCACTTACTGACTGATGGATTGACAGAAATACCGAAGACAGATAGATAGAGAGACAGAAAGACAGACACTACCATCCAGATAGATAGACAGAAAGACAGACACAACAATCCGGATAGATAGACAGAAAGACAGACACAACATTCCGGATAGATAGACAGAAAGACAGAAACAACAATCCAGATAGATAGACAGACAGACAGAAACAACAATCCAGATAGATAGACAGAAAGACAGACACTACAATCCAGATAGATAGATAGAATGACAGACACTACAATCCAGATAGATAGACAGAAAGACAGACACAACAATATAGATAGATAGACAGAAAGACAGACACAACAATCCAGATAGATAGACAGAAAGACAGACACAACAATCCAGATAGATAGACAGAAAGACAGACACAACAATCCAGATAGATAGACAGAAAGACAGACACAACAATCCAGATAGATAGACAGAAAGACAGACACAACAATCCAGATAGATAGACAGAAAGACAGACACAACAATCCAGATAGATAGACAGAAAGACAGACACAACATTCCTGATAGATAGACAGAAAGACAGACACTACAATCCAGATGGATAGACAGAAAGACAGACACAACAATCCAGATAGATAGACAGAAAGACAGACACTACAATCCAGATAGATAGACAGAAAGACAGACACTACAATCCAGATAGATAGACAGAAAGACAGACACAACAATCCAGATAGATAGACAGAAAGACAGACACAACAATCCAGATAGATAGACAGAAAGACAGACACAACAATCCAGATAGATAGACAGAAAGACAGACACTAAAATACAGATAGATAGACAGAAAGACAGACACTGCAATCCAAATAGATAGACAAAAAGACAGACACTACAATCCAGATAGATAGACAGAAAGACAGACACAACAATCCAGATAGACAGACAGAAACAACATTCCAGATAGATAGACAGAAAGACAGACACAACATTCCTGATAGATAGATAGAAAGACAGACACTACAAACTAGATAGATAGACAGAAAGACATACACTGCAATCCAAATAGATAGACAGAAAGACAGAAACAACAATCCGGATAGATAGACAGAAAGACAGACACAACATTCCGGATAGATAGACAGAAAGACAGACACTACCATCCAGATAGATAGACAGAAAGACAGACACTACAATCCAGATGGATAGAGAGAAAGACAGACACAACAATCCTGATAGATAGACAGAAAGACAGACACTACAATACAGATAGATAGACAGAAAGACAGATACAACAATCCAGATAGATAGACAGAAAAAGACAGACACAACAATCCAGATAGATAGACAGAAAGACAGAAACAACATTCCTGATAGATAGACAGAAAGACAGACACAACATTCCTGATAGATAGATAGAAAGACAGACACTACAATATAGATAGATAGACAGAAAGACAGACACTGCAATCCAAATAGATAGACAGAAAGACAGAAACAACAATCCAGATAGATAGACAGAAAGACAGACACAACATTCTCGCACCTTGGACAGGGAAATCTCACATGATACCCAGTGCTAGATTTTTCTATCTCGTCCGATCTGTCTGGTACCTTTACGCGATTTTTGGCGGAATTTTACACCATTCATGTAACAGTCCGCGCATGTGACGTCATACTCTCGAATCGATGACGTCACACGCTTCAGACAATCAATATTATTAGAAATATGTACATTCAGCATTTACCATGCATTGTTTGGTTGTTGTTTTTAATGATTAAAATATTATGTACCGATTGATCAGCTTTTTTTTTCTTTGATATAACCGAAATATAGTTTTACGCGGAATGACTAAATTCGAAGCGCAGATGAAATAGTCAATCGGTTTTGAACCAGGAGGCCCAAGACTGGATAATTTTACTCTGAATGCCTTTATAGATGGTTTTATTATATCTTAGAGGCGCGAGAAAAAAAATCTGTTACCTTTAAGTGATAAAGATCGGGTTATCTCTGTCTCGGGCTAAGATTTTGTAACATCCCAACCTCGGCTAACGCCTCGGTTGGGATTATGTTACAAAATCTTAGCCCTCGACTGAGATAACCCAATCTCAATCACTTACAGGTAACAGATTTTATTATTCCGATAGATAGACAGAAAGACAGACACAACATTCCAGATAGATAGACAGAAAGACAGACACAACATTCCATTTAAATGACAGGTTAAACATCCATGTGGACAATATATATATACAACAATTAATGAATTAATCAAGACAAAACAAGCCATTCTTCATCATCTAGGTACAGTACATATGTAGGTACAGTACATATGTATAACCTTTTAAAACTGACCCTTGTCTTATCTGGATCACTGTATAATCTGACATATTTGTACGGCATGCTCTTTTCATTATTGTCAGTCAAAATCTTTGCCTAAATATTTTACCACAAAGCATCATAAAACCTTCAGCTTGAATAGATTGTCACAGAATGCCAACCTCTCTGTATGGTTCCATTTGTCTAACAGCTTACCTCATTTCCTCATCTTCTGCACTGTCTCCATTCAATGGCCCTATAAAACAGAAAACTCTGAGTCAATATATCTGTAGAGTAAATTAATAATAAATATCAACTAGGAATTATGGCAGCTAAAATATTTATTGTTTACACATTTAGTTTGTATATAAAAGGGCTGAACAGACAGTAAAGAGAATTTTACGAGTGGCATTTTAAATGTTGTGATTTGGCTTTTCTATCTGAATCAGATCTATAGTCAAAACTCTATCGGAGCCATGCAGTTTGATTGCCAGAACTCTGTGTGGCACCATAGGCAAGAATCCAATTCTCTTGACTGCATATTTTTTTAATGATAAAAAATGCAGTATATGGTAATATCATCAATTTCTCCTGTTGGGTCCCAAACATTTAAGTAACTTAAAACACACTATGGTTCATCCAGGGGTTACTATCACTGACATTAAAAGTGGAGGCAACAGAAGACAGATAATTTGATCCTTTGATATACATTAAAAGAATTGTATAATGGTACATTGTGGTTCACTGAGTTGCTTTGAAGTTTGGCGTCACTCTCTCTGTAATCTTTAAAGGAAATCCTTACAGGCCTGTGATTGGTCAGTTTTTTTCTCCTGAACTGCTTTCAGTTTTACTATGAGATAGGTCCGGAGTAAATATAATGTTAGTGATAGTAACCCCTTGGTATCAAGGATGACCATCATTATGATTAGCATAACATTTATTTTCCTCCACTAATAACTACATTTTCTACTAAATACAGAAAACTTCTTGTCAATTCTACGACAGGAGATCACATTTTACAGTTATTGCTATAATATTTCTTCTAAAGGGCCTATACATGTATATCCCTTCCTTCAGGAGGTCAGACCGGTTTATACAAAATAAGTCCCTCTTTGCCAAAGGACTCCACTGACCAGATTTGAAAAAAGATTACTTTAACTTTGTATCCATGGCCATAGTTAGTGGACATCTTAGTGGCCAATGTCCCGACATATATCACCACAAGCCCTCCACCTCTGGGTCACGTGCTCGAATCTCATGTGGGGCAATTGCTAAGTACTGGCCACTGGTTGGTGTTTTTTTTCTAAGTATTCCAGATTTCCTCCACTTTATCCCATCACATCCTTAACTTATTCACCCTTAAAGATACATTTATGCTCTTCTAAATCATGGACAAGACCAGTCCATTACCAATTTTCAGGGGTGAATGAGTTTAAATGACCCTGGTTATATATATGTAGATAGGATATTAAACTAACCCATGGGTGGTCTTTATAGACTGGTTCGACTGTAATCAGCTGATCAAGAACCAGCTGGCCTCGCTTTGTACATTTCTTACAACAAAAATATCTCAACACAATTTTGTATTGATTTCAGAGTTTAACACTACAAAGATGATATGTTAAGACTACAAGTATAAATATATTATACAGGGGAATTATTGACTTTTGAGCTTTTGTTTCACGACAGCATAATCTCTCTCACTCTGCCTAGTTATCAGATTATTGTGTGATCATACAACAACGTTTATTGATCTAGTCCCGCAGACAAATACACCAATGTTATTATGACATATAAATCTACAGAACTAAACGGCTACAGAAGCAACATGTGAAATTGAATTACTCCGATAAAATTAAACACTGAAGCAATATATTCCTTTTCATATTTATCAAAATTTTCTATCTAAAATAAAAACAATTTATTGAAACAATTAAACCAGCGTAAAATATTCATCAATAATTGTGTTGTTTTAGCATGAAAGTTAATAAACTATCTTTTCATATACTGTAAAGCAACATTCTTTCGCGGCTACAAAATTTTGCAATTTCTGTTTCAACGCAAGTTGCGAAGATTAACATTCGCGAATTTAAAGTTTAAAGTAATTTCCACAAATATATAGATGATGTAACAATTGATTTCCTGGGATAAACTTTTGTGAATTTGCTTGAATTGCGAAATTCACGAAAGTAATTTGTACGAAAAAGAAAGTTCAGGTTTAAAACAATATGTCAGTCTTGACCAAGACATACACCCCTAAAAATTCCTAATGAACTGATCCAGCCTTTGAATCGGGTGAGTTCACATATGTTTTCAGGGCTGAATGAGTTAACTTCAAATTTATTTATAGACATTCATTGACAAATAACTTTCACTGACCTTATGATGAACCCCATAAAAATGAATAACTATTTACTAATCATTTAGATACCATGTGTGGAGCCGCAGTCGGACAGTTTAGATGCACTCACTACCACCTCGGGGCCTCAAGGCAATTTACACAAAATCCTCCTCCTTCAATTAAAGATGCAAATCAGATCAAATCTAATTAACACAGACAAATTTGTAATAAGACAGATAGCATCTTTATGGATTATTCCAGCCTTTCCATTCCCAAGCATAAAGTATCTTTGCCCCTTTGCCAATTTGACCATAAATGAATGTCAAGGTCATTTATTTGAACAAACTTTGTAGCTTTTACCAAAGGAGACTTCCATCTTAATACATATAAAATGATTGTCAGGCGGTATATAGCAACGCCTCATGCTCGCATATGCATATATACATATCTATTGGATGTTTTAGCAAATGATGTAGCATACACAATACGAAAAGGAAAGTCAAATCCAGTTTGATTGACAGCTGGTGTTCCATCAATAAGATCTTTATGTCTATTTCTTTTCGAAGCTGTTTACAGTACGTGAGTGAAGTTCCTAATTGGACATGGTTGCTCATACTTCTTCAAAGTTTCCTATCATCCCACTATCCTTTCTCTGGGTCTCATGGTAATTCAGAAGTTGCTAATGTAATTGTTTGTGATGGACGATGTACAACTTTGGGACAAAAGGCCATCAAAATATGTCAATGCTTATTTTTACAAGATAATCCCACCGGGACCATTATGCCCACCATTTAATGATCTATATCAATCAAATGAAAGAGCTAGGGGAACTCTGCTCATAATCTCAGGGTTTTTTTTCTGTGTTAACTTCCAACCCTATTGCCCCCTTTTTTTTATTTGATAATAATTTGAGCAGAATACTCCTTTCAACATCTTTGCAATAGCAAAAGGTTACGATCCGCATATGAATCTGGGCAGATTGTATGAATCGTAACACTTGGTAGCGAAGATGACATTTTAATGGTCTAGCTAAATCAAAGATGACTGCCAGTCAGCTAAACCTTCAGATCAAAATGGATTATATACAGGTTTGGTTTACTTTTGTTTATTAGATTAATTTCTTATTAATAGACAGGGTCATTTAAGGATGGCCGCCCATGTGTGAACGTGTTGCAGTGTGTAAATGTCTGCATGTTTTGGGAGGCTGCGGTATATTCGTGTTGTGTCTCCTTGTGATAGTGGGACTCTTGCCCTTTTTATAGTGCTATCTCACTGAAGCATACAGAAGACACTGAACTAGCACACCCCACCCGGTGTCACATTGTACTGGAAAAAAAAACCCATTGCTTTTTGAGATGAGATTCAGTCAGATGGAAGATATAGAAGAAAGGCCATTGGAACAAAATACCACCTAATGACAGTTCACTAAAAATGGAATAAAAAAAACCAAAGAATGTTTAAAGCATAGCTTTTAAGCAAAACCATTTAACCATGTCTATATCTAGTAAAACCTGTGTCCAGGCATATAAATAATAATGTTCTCAGTATTTATCAACTCAAAGGAGGAATAATAGTACAAGATCTGTATCTAGCAAAAACCTTCATTCAAGTGCATAAATAATATGTTCTCTGCGTTTACCGACTTATGGAGGAATGAAAGTAACAATGCCTATATCAAGTAAAAAACCGTTGTTGAAGCGTATAAAAAATAATGTTCTCGGCGTTTACGGACTTGATTGGGGAATAAAAGTAACAATGCCTATATCAAGTAAAAACTGTTGACGAAGCGTATAAATGATAATGTTCTCGGCGTTTACCAACTTAATGGGGGAATAAAAGTACAAGATCTATATGAATCCCCGGAGCACGACTCTGTCACTTTGCAGCGAGTAACTGAGAGACGAGAGGATATACAGTTCATTATTTATTGATAGTTTCTACAGTAAATCTGTGTGATACAAACAATAAAAAATATCTATTGATTTATCCGCGGATATCTTCAGACCAACAGAGACCAGGAGGGAGGGAGGATTAGGTGTACGAAGGAAACTGTCTGTAGTTTGTCTACACACATTAATATTATATAGTTTTTCAATATACTGTAGACCAATTTATCTCCACAGCGACTTGATTTTGCGGATTTATTTATACCTCACAAATTATTCAAGGCAATATAATTTGACAATTTACTAACATGGTTCTACAGTGTCTGTGTTTGAAATAATTGCACAGCAATTGCTGAGATTTCTTATCACCTACAAAATATGCAAAAATTAATCGCAAAACTAAAATAAATTGGTTTACTGTATGTTAAATAGGGGTAGGGGGGTCTGATAGTGAAACAAATTCAACTTAAGGCGCTTACAAATTTAAAATAAAAGGGGGCGCATAATAGAACTTAATTTTATGAAATTGAAATTACTGAAAAAAGTAAACCATAAATCAATTTGCAAAATAAAATAAAATAGAAAAACCTACCGTGTTTCCATATTTTCATTCTGCATTTGAAAAATGAAATGGTTGCCTCAAAATGGGGGAAATAGTGCTTATTGGGAGGGGGATACTCATTGGGTCAAATACAGTACGTATTAGATGAAATATCACCACCAAAGTCAATTTCATGAGTAAATGGTTTATTTAGATCACATGTATTGGCTGATGAGGCCATTTGTCATCAGGATTCGCTTCAGATGATGAATGGCCTCACCATCCAAAAAGTGTCATATAAATGATGACAAGCCATTATCTCATAGAATTCTTGAGTGTTGATTTTCCATCTTATTGTTACGGTACGTCCATTCTAAAACTTGTTCCTCAACACCTGAAATCGTCTCAAGATTTTCCATATACAGTATTGAAAAAACCTGCCTTAGCGACCACCTCTGTACAAAGACTACCTGCTTAATAAGACCACTTTCTCGGGGTCTGAAATAGTTAATTTCAACACATTTGACCTGTGTATAAAGACCACTTGGCTATAACGACCCTTTTTTGTGTCCCTTGGATGGTCTTTATAGACAAGTTTGACTGTAAAACATAATAAAAAGTGGCAGTTTGACCTGTGCATAAAGACCACTTGGATATAGAGACCATTTTTGCTTGGTCCTTTGGATGGTCTATTTAGGTATGACTGTACAACACAACAGTATATTATAACTTTTCAAAATCTAATCTTGTATAATCAGGATACCTGTCTATTCTGACATATTTGTATGGCATTCTCCTTATTCAGATAATTAGTAATTAAAACCTGTATAATCCAGAAATCTAGCTATACCGACCAAATATGCTGGTACCGGTGACATCCAGTTTAGACAAATTACACGTGTAAACTGTATATACATGTATAAAAGCTCCAAAAAAAGTCACCATTTTACTGCATTTTCACAAAACTCATTAAAATAGAAGTTGATTATGATACACCTACAGGACATTTTATTTGATAATATACCAGAAATTAAATTACTAGACACATCAACTAACTAATTCATTTTCCTCTAGCCACGGGTAATAGTCTCATTTCCATCAGTATGATCCCTAAAAGGCCGCAAATTATTTCGTGAATAATTCATAAGGTATTTTACCACCGAGTGATTGGACGATATTATTACACTTGACACAAGCAATAACGGAAAAAGAATATCGGAGAGGAGTACACTCATATTGATTTTTGGACATGGCAATGTATTTGAATGCCCGGACGCTCATGCAATTCTACGTGACCAACCCCTAATTGTCCTTATTTTGACAATTGAAGACGTAATTAAATATTGTCGAGCCGTGATGGGTATACGACAGGTCTGTGTGTAACTGTCAGTCAAAGACAGCGTAGTGTTCCCAAGGAGAACAGTATCTACAGTAGTATTGAAGTGGCTGTATATCCGTCGTTAAAAGAGTCGGCTAAGCCAAGCTTTGTTGATACCGACAGACTATCAGCCACCAGTTGACAGAACGTTTGGCCGGTGGTATCAGTGAATTCAACTGTCAGGGGATACCAAGCATAGGACGGTCCTATAGGACAGTGTCCTAACAGTCTAAACTACTGGACTATCCTAACAGTTTAAATTTATGTACTGGACAATTTTTATATTAAGGACTCAGGACTGATGGAGGACGGTCCTAATACTAAAGGCCAGTATCCTTAAAGTTCAATCTTTCAAAACTTAATGATATCTAGGACAGCCAGAGGACGGTCCTAACTAAAGGATAATATCCTAACAGTTTAATCTACAGGATTAATATACCGAGGACAGCGAGAGGACAGTCTTCACTATAGGGCAGTATCCTTATAGTTTAATCCTACAGGATTTAATGATACCTAGGACAGGCAGAGGACAGTTCTCAGGACAGTATCCTACCAGTCTAATCCTACAGGACTTAATACCTAGGACAGCCAAAGAAAAGTCTTCATTACAGAATAGTTTCTGAATAGCTCTAAGTTTACTGGATTATCTAAAGCAAGAAATTTACTTTGGAGAAATGAATATTACCTTAATTCTGATCAAATCAAAAATATAGATTGCATTCGATGGCTTTAAAGGATGCTACAAGATGTAAGATTCAGTAGAAAGATAAGTGATATTTTACAACAATATTTATAAGTTTGGTGATAAATGTATTTCATCTTAAAAAAGAAATTTAAACTAAAGAAGGAATACCGGGAATATCACTAACTAGCAACTCATTCCGACCTAGTGGGATACGGCAGTTCCTGGATCACTAAAAAATAACAACCACCTCAATTGCTCCTACCCATGGGGAATATGTGATTTATGGCTCAATGAATGACATTTCTGTTACACACGGGAACAATTTACGCCAAGGTCAGTAAAGGAAACAAGATTCTCTTTCTTGTAGTTTATAGTTATCAAATTATTTTGTTTATCGACGAATATAGAAAATCTAATTTTCAAATTCAGTTATCAAATTATTTTCTAATTCTTCAACAATAATTTTCAAATTTTGTTATTATATTTACGTTAATATTGTCTGTTGGTAACCTAACCTTACCGATGAAATTTTATGTTTATTCTTGTGAAACTGTTATTCTGACACCTAGAATTACATTCATATCAAATGAGATTAATTTAGGCTCAGATAAGGCACACATGTGCGTTTTTTCTTAATTTTCACATGTTGTAAATAATTTGACATGCAAAGACGTAAATCAAATCTTTTGCAGCATTTCATGGACATAAACGAATAATAACATTATGTGGAACTCTTTTTTTTATTATTTTAATTGAGCTCCGGAAATTAAAACAGTTCATTGTAAAATCTGGATCAACTCTTCCTCAACTCAATTAGTTAAGGATTTTTCAACAGAACAAAAAATGCCAAATGAATCAATAACAAACACATGCTATTTAAATTCTCGAGGCGAATATTTTGTGGTTTCATCAACGTAACATATTCGCAAGGTTTGAATTATGCTGTACACTGATTCCTCTATATGCAATATAAGCACTTTTGCATAACAGTGGTGAAATTCAAATATTTCGATAGTGTTTTGAATTTGTGAATTTCAGAAAAAACACAAATACAGCAAAAATAACTCCTGGTGATAATGGTTAAATTTCATGGGAATTTATTTTCGATGTATTTACGGTTTTCCTGTAATCTGCGAATACAGCAAAAATAACTCCCCACCAAAATTTACCCGATACACAGTATAAAATATGTCACCTGTTCCATTTTGTCCATGAATTTGATATTTTGACACAGCCAAAAAGAAAAGCAGTTTTTTCCAAACGGAATAATTTGAAATAATGTTTCAGTTATGATATAAAATCATAAAAGATTGCTTTATTTTAGAACAATTACAAAACAAGTCTATCAATTTATATTAACCATGCTTGCTGGCTCAGATACATAAAGTTTCACATAATAGGTCTCAACATGTAAGAAAACCATTTTGAGAGTACCTGGGGAAAACCCATATGGTTAATTCGGTAACTCCATACTTATTCATGTTCGATCGAGGAATATGCAAGCCTCTTTCCCCATAGTAAGTGGAGAGCATATTACTATTGGGCCACACATACAATCATGATTTTTCAATATTCATTACTGCATGTTACAAATATGTCCAAAATATTGCCTCTGGATCTACTTATTTACTTAACTAGTTAATCATTAAAAAAAGGATTTATTTGTTTTGGTTTTTATTTTAATTTTTTTGAATGGCCGTATAACCTTGAATGAAGGTCAAGAATATTAATTTTAATTTAGTAGTTAAATTTCTATCCAACGATACAACAATGTCCAACATTTAGTCTCTATAAGCTCAATAGTTTTAGAGGATATGCTTTCTAAGCCGTGCAATCATACTAAATGAACCAATTACATTCTGGTTTTAAATCATTCTAAAACTTCACTTAAATCTTAAAGGATTATTACCATTGGCGTTTAAGTTGACAGTCAGGCTTGCACGACAATCGATTACCATATAAATTTTGCATGGTGATCGATATAAAGTGTGTAATTGGACAACACATACATGGTGTGTTGTTCAGCGACTCACATTTCACCTAGTCGGCTGGGGTTGATCCACGGCATGGACATGTAAAGGTTACAGGTCACATGCCTGATCATGTAGGTTTTCTTCGGGTACTCCGGTTTCTTTCCCACTCTAAGTCCCCTCGCAGTACTTACATCCAGGCCATCAAAAGTGATTTGCATAAGTTGTATTTATAACTTGTTTCACAATCGATGTGAAATAAAATAACTTTTAAATAGTTTATAACACATACATACAATGGTCCACTTTCCTTTCGCCTGCTGGATAGCCTGGTTTCAATTCTCTGTTTGAATTTCAATCTGCATGAGGTCATGAACTTTGACCTACATGACCTATTGGGTTTTCCATGGCAATGCAGTTATGTATGCCTTATTATTGCTTTAATCTATTTGGAGCAAATTTCTTTCCTTATTTCTTATGAATATTCAGTATTATACCACAAAATAATTTCTGTATCCTACACTAATTACTATAGCTTTCTCTTTACAGATATTGATATTGAGATGTGCTGCCTGAACACTCTATAGCCAAGCCACTCCATCTCAAACTTCACCAACCCATATATATATTGTAGCCACTTCATCCTACTGATGTTCTACAGATTTTTATCACCCTCGGGACGATTCTACAACAGAGTTTTATCAGGTTCTGCAGAAGATACCCTCACTATCTATACCAGTAACAAATATAACAGGTTTAGTATTCATCAGCCATGAATCTAAAGGTCAAGGACTGATAACAGTTAAGGATTTTGTGGTCAGAAACTTCTATCAGTTAAGGATTAAGGTGTAAAGGTCTTATAACAGATTAGGATTTAGAGGTCAAGGACTTTCATCAGTCAAGGATTTAGCGGTCAAGGACTTATATCAACCAAGGATTTAGAGGTCAAGGACTTACATCAGTCAAGGAATTAAAGGACAAGGACTTACATCAGTAAAGGATTTAGAGGTCAAGGACTTTCATCAGTCAAGGATTTAAAGGTCAAGGACTTTCATCAGTCAAGGATTTAGAGGTCAAGGACTTTCATCAGTCAAGGATTTAGAGGTCAAGGATTTAGAGGTCAAGGACTTACATCAGTCAAGGATCTAAAGGTCAAGGACGTACCAGGATATTGTTCAAAGGTCAAGGATACATAGTTTAGAAATCAGGGATATATAGGTCAGAGGTCAGGGCTATATGATAACAGTATTGTGGTTCAGGTAATGCCTACACTAGAACAGCATTTCTTCAAAATGTTTGCTTTCCATAATGAGCCTTTACTATTACTACCACCAAGGCAATGCCTGACGGTACATACGGTATGTTTTAACATGACCTTGAACTCGACCTTGACAGCAAGTGACCCCACTCAGGCATTACTCTGGACCGATGTGGTCAGTTACATCTGCTACTTGTTACTACCAATGGTCATTTTCTTCTGCGTGTTGGGTCAGCTGGTGAATATCGTAATTCTCTCGTCTCAGGTACGCCTGTCCCTCGACACGTACCTGCTGGGGATGTCTATTGCAGCTTTATTACACGTATTTACGACCACAGTGTTGTGTGCTCCTTATTACCTGGCCTACAGTGAATGGTTAGTACACGTTCAGTATTACAGCTTGATTAGCCGCGAATGGTTCACCCATATCTATTTATGGCTACTGGTGTCGTTAAGTATTGAACGATCGGTGACGTTTTCAATTCATAAAACCTTCATCCCGGGGACGTCCTCACAAACCTGGATCATTACTGGGGTAGTCACATGTGTGGGGCTTGTAAGCGTTCTACCACGACTTTGGGAGTACACCATATTAGCGCTTCAACATAACTCCACGACTCATGTGACAATTATATATCGTACTCCGGTGGCAGAAGGAGCTGGTTTCTCAATAATATACTTCTGGTATCTGTCGTCCATGTTTGTCATTCTACCTGTATTTTTAATGGTAGCGGCCTGTATTATTTTGTGTCAAAGTGCAGAAACAGACTTGTCAAAAACCTTTGACAGGAAACACAGCAGCCATTCGGTAATGGCATCCAATAGACAGATTATTGAGGACAAAGCGCTGACCAAACTTGTGATCATTATCATCGTTGTAAACCTTGTGTTTACGTCACCGTTTATTTTCTTCCATATTTTTGCCGGGGTCGCCCCAGGCATTATACAGCTAGACAGCGCTATTACCATCACCTTACAGAACATCTTCACCATCCTTTACTATATAAACTTCATCCTACATCAGCAGCTATATTTCTGTTTCAATAAACAGTATCGGATCACACTTCTGTCCATCTGCTGCTGCTGTTGCTGAGATGTCAGTCAAACAGCAAAGGTCAAGGTCATGGTAATCAATAATGCCTTATGTGGTTGATTGTCAATGGAAAAAAGATCAAAGTAATAACATTTCAAACTGCCTTAAGAGTCAAATGTCATTGGAAACAAAGGTCAAGGGTATAACATTCAAAATTGCCATAAATTTAAATGTCAGTGGAAACAAAGGTCAAGGTCGTAACATTGAAAACTACCTTGGGGTTAAATATCAGTGGAAAGAAAGGTCAAGGTCATAACATTCAGAACTGCCTAAAGCTTAAATGTCAGTGGAAACAAAGGTCAAGGTTAATTGTAACATTGAAAACCGCCTTAGGGTTAAATATCAGTGAAGACAAAAGTTAAGGTTGTAACATTGAAAACTGCCTTAGGGTTAAATTTCAGTGGAAACAAAGGTCAAGGTCGTAACATTGAAAACTGCCTTAGAGTTAAATGTTGGTGGAAACAAAGGTCGAGGTCATAACATTCAAAACTGCCTGAGGGTTAGATATCAGTTGAAACAAAGGTCAAGGTCATAACATTCAAAACTGCCTCAGGGTTAAATGTCAGTGAAAACAAAGGTCAAGGTCGTAACTTTGAAAACTGCCTTAGATTTAATGTTGGTGAAACCAAGGTCAAGGTCATAACATTCATAATTGCATTAAGATTAAATGTCGTTGGAAACAAAGGTCAAGGGTCAATTGTCACTGGAAATTAAAGTCAAGATTATGCTTTCAGGTCCATTGTCAGTGGACATAAATTTCATGAGTGGTAGTAGTCAATATTGACTTTGGATATTATTTTGGTCCTTATAAAGGTCAAGATAATAAAAATCCAATATAATTGCTTTTAAGGATTTCGCTAACAAAAGGTCAACATCAAAATATTAAATACTCCCTTAAGATCTTGCAAAAGATATGACAGAAAAAGTCAAGGTCATAATGTTCAACGCTGCCTTTTAATCGAAATTCAAACTCATGATACTATTTCTATTACCATAGGTAATGTATTAGTGAAGCAGTCCAGTAAATATTACGGTAATTCTATGTTTTGATGTTCCGTTTGGCTTTTTACAAAAATCCTTTTCTCTTCATTTCATTTTTTAGACAATTTTAATTAATATGCTCTAATTTTACAGCAATAAGGATGTTGTTCTCATGGAATTTATAAACAAAAGCTATTAATTTGTAATCAAATATTGATTTTCCATTCAGTCGTCATGCAGTCCTCAAACCAACCTTAATTCCTTCACCCTTGAAGACACATTTGGACTCTACCAATTCAATGGATGGACCAGTCCATTATGAACAGACAGATAAATATTCATAGACTAAGATGAATTATTTTGCACTATAGCGAAGTACATGAACATGCAAATTCCCAGACAATTCCTGTCCTGGTAACATGTGGAGAAAATAAAATATCTATTTTGTTTATCAAAATAGTCTGTGCTGGAATCTGGCTTAAAGGCCCACTACCTTTCGTAACAGCTTTTAACTTTTAAATTGCGAAAGGAAAATGAGACAGATGATTTTGTAGAGTCGAAAAAGTCATTAGCTTAATGTCAATACAAAATATATCATCACCTTCTGAACAATTAAATTAAAATAAATTAAATGTTAATTTTCATAATGAGGGTCGTATTATGTTGTCCACCGCCATCCTAATTACCAAGCGTTAATTGACTATAACTGCGTCTGACAGCAAAACAATGAAATTAATTTTCACTGTTAACATAGATTACGCAGGAAAATTTGCATTCGTTTGGTGTTGTAACCTCATTTTATGCCATCAATAGTAATTTTTTCTTGCTAAGATCGTTTTTTAAGAAAGATAAATTTTTTGTTTCAGAAAAGCAATGGGCCTTTAAGCAATACTTTAGAAAACACATCCATTTTACTGTTGTTGCCAGTCTTACTGTTAAAGACATTAACTGCTTAACATTTTAAATCCCGAGAAAACACAGCAAGAATGCCGATTCATCACTTTTTATACCAAGTAAAAAAAACACCATTTTGTTGCTATGGTGGTCCACAGTTAACAGTGTAATGGCATAGAGCAATTAGCAGAAGATGTAAATATATTCCCAGTTGGCCATGCCACACATCAACGCTCTTAGTCATTGTCACACAGTCGTTGTTTCTCTAGGACATGCCCTTAAACGAGAGATCTATTGTTTTGGCGTGACAGAGATAAACGATAAACTCTGCAAGCTCAATGCTGTCTCGTTTCTTATAAGAAGTAAAAGGAGGCTTTGTTCCTGTTGAGAAACTGATGTAAGATCAAGTTGTTTCAACAACACTTTCAATGACAGTACTTTTGTTGTTGTAAGTTAATTGAGAGTTTTACATAGTCATCAATTTTCATTGTTTTAAGATTAACAGATTTAGATTTGAAAGAATTCTTTAAATCTTTTCAACACATTCCACACTTTCCTCATAAAATATATGAGAAACTGATGTAAGATCAAGTTATCTAAATTTCAACAACACTTCGTTGATGGCAGTACTTTTGTTATTGTAAGATAACTCAGAGTTCTACATAGCCATTAATTTACGTTGTTGCAAGATTAACAGAATTAAGATTTTAAAAAATTCTTTGAGTTTTTCAACACATTCCACTTTTTCCTCATAAAATGAATGCAACATCACATGTCTTTGAAAAAGAACGAATAAATATTCATTAAAATGTTGTTATTTTTTCGCAAGAGAATCATTTATGTCAATTTCAATGTGATTAAGATAAGTAAAGAACAAAAGTATGGATGACTCTGAGTTGGTTTGTTGATTACTGTATTCCGTTTTTGCATATATTACATAGTTACCTCCCTTTCGGGTAGGTATCCATTGCGACGTCATTATCTTGTAAGCGCAACTCGCATCATTTTCCCTGAAAAGTATGACATTACCCTCTGAAACAAACGACGTCACAATCAATGCATACCTGCAAGGGCAGATAACTCTGTAATATGCAAATATGGAATTGCTCGTTAATTTTGTTGGTTTTTTTTCGCAGTTTTGTTAACAGACTGTATTTACAAGGATTTCATCTCGCTGTTCACCAATTTCTCCAAATGCAATATTAGCAGATCAATAGAGTGATATATTGTTTGCAATTAATCAATGAATTTTGAGTATAATTGCTTGAGAGCAGAACCATTTTTGAAAGGATACACATGAGTTGCCATTAATAGGTGTAAACGATATAAGCGAAGCCCCAATGATGATACGATAGCACTTTGGCTAGTAGTAGTGCAGAATTCTAAATGTTTTGCTGGTATTTTGATTTCATGAATTTCAGAAACAAAGTGAATATATAAACATGTATAGCCAAAAAAGGAGTCCAGTGAAATTTTCCCACAATGCAGCAGGTGATAATCAGATTACCACAACAGTTTAGCTAGAACGAATAAACGTACACGGCCTACTGTACCTTTTGTCCGGGTACAAAATGGTCCCTATATTTAGCAGTGGAGCATTGCCTCGGAAAATCACTCGAGCACTGTTTTCCATACTTTGTTGTAGGTTTCCAATTATTGTAAGAGTATACATGCATTTTATTTATATATTATTTTTGTCCAAAAGAAACATAATGCCCATTCATAATAAATGTATCTACTTTACCACTCATAAGACGTCAAATTCATAATTTGTAGACTTGCAGTATAATTTTTCTTCCAAAAGACCATCATATTGATATGTGAAAAAAATAATGTCTCGCTGTGAATTTGATATTTCATACAGTTCAGTTTTATTGCCTAGTGGGTAAAAGATATCAAACAAGTAAGATAAAATGCATACAGACATTTTAATAATGGTTTGCACAACCATTTCTTTACTCCATTGGTTTTGTTTTTGTCAGCCATGGTATTTTGAGCTTTTATTATTTAACTGGCCTTTACAAGTTATTGGACCTTTTGTAGTTTTAATACCTTTCTGATTATTTGGACAATTATACTTGACCTTTCGAGATTTTTTAACTTTGATGGTTATTGGAATAAAATTTGGCTTTTTTAGAACCGTTATTGTACTTTGGGAATAATGACACCTTGGTTCTGGGGATTTTTATGGTAATTGCAAGTTGCATGGCTATTTGGGTCTTTTCACAGTTATATTGCACCTATGACAGTAATTCGGCCTAGCATAGCTAAAAGAACCATCATTGATTACTGGATTCTTTGGATTCTTTGGTGATTGTGCAATAAGGCCTTTCAATTTTTTGACATTTTGTGGTTTCAGTTTTTGACATTTTGAGGTTATTAAAAACTTTATGATTACCGGATTATACACACAATCGTTTTTTGGCTAAATCCTTCATGACTTTTTTTTTTATTTTTTTTTTATTTTTGAAATTTGTCCTTGTATTTGAACATTTATAAGGAGTTCTTAAAAAAATCTTGGATTTTTCTAGTTTTCATACAAAATTGATCGATTGCCAGGTGTAATATAACTATGCCTCGTGCTCACAAACGCACGTGTTTCTATTCAATGTCGGAGCATTGACACTACAAAATACAAAGTCACATGTGGTTTGATTGACAGCTGGCGATCCATACATTTCAGATTACTTAGAGATTTCTCTTTCGTATTTTTAGACCCATTATATTTTTTCAAATTTCCTAATCATTAAATTTTTTTTCTTGGTTTAACACACTTGATGGAATTAAAACTTTCTTGACCCTTGGATCTTTCCTAGTTTAAATTGTGCTTTTTCTTGTTATTTGTGCTATTGTCTTTATACTGTCTTAAACAATTTTGTCCAGATAATAGTTTAAGGAGTAGTAGGCCAATCATTGTGTCTACAGATGGACAGATGGATGAACAGATGGATGGAAGGATGGACGAACGGACAAATGGACAACCTGAATTCAGTATAAGACCCTTACTTTGTTGCTTGGAGGGGGAGAGGGAGTATAATTAATCAAAACTTTTTTTTTTTGAATCTCTGGAGAGCATACAACTGGACAACTGGAGCTACGTTTAAATTTCAGCAACATGTAACATCTATCTAGTATATACTGCACAGTAGTCACACAGATACATTGCTTGATATACAGATACTCTTTTATTACCAGAAATGTTTGTATGTATGCTTTCATTTGTGGTTTCGATCTCTCAAAATATTCATAGCTGGGGTACCGGACAGTGATTCCAATCATGTATGAAGGAAAATTCATAGTTTTTATATCAACGATCCCATATCGAATCACAAAAACAACAAACAAACACCTTTCTAAACAACAAACATTTCATGTTATACCGGTATTGATGATATAATTCAGCGTTTTTGCAAGCTATTTTGGAAATTAAAAGAACCCTAATCAAAAATTGGGAAAATATCATCAGCATAATTTTAATTAAAGAGACAATTCACTCAGGCTAATTCTTTTACATAACCAGAAAGTGAAATATGGCATAAATGTATTGTTCTATATTTCTTATGAAACAAACAACGTTAAACATTGACAAATTCCACGTCATTGTTAAGTATTTTAATTAATATCGTTGAAATATCAAATCGTTGATCAATACGATTAAGCAGGTAGAATATGGGCGCTGTACCTATACCCGAGCCAAAGTCACGCACGTTAAACAAATGAACTACATAACCACTGCGAAGGTGATAAAATGGTTTTGAGGCAAGATAATTCACCTAATAAGGTAAACAAACTATTTTCAGAGCGATTTGAGCAGTTATAGACAAAAGTTGCATTACTCTACGAGCAAGGGACAGGGTTCGTAATGAATTTGAACGTCACTTATGAGTGGTAAATGGTAGATATTATGAATGGTCGTCTAATGTTTCTTTTGGACAAAATAATATATAAATAAAATGCATGTATACTCTTACAATAATTGGAAACCTACAACAAAGTTGAAATGGAAAACAGTGCTCGAGTGATTTTCCGAGGCATGCTCCACTGCTAAATATAGGGACCATTTTGTAACCCGCAACAAAAGGTACAGTAGGCCGTGTACGTTTATTCGTTCTAGCTTAACTGTTGCGGTAATCTGATTATCACCCACTGTATAGTGGGTAAATTTCACTGGACTCCTATTTTGGCTATACATGTTTATATATTCACTTTGTTTCTGAAATTCATGAAATCAAAATACCAGCAAAACATTTAGAATTCTGCACTACTACTAGCCAAAGTGCTATCGTATCATCATTGGGCTTCGCTTATATCGTTTAAAACCATTAATGGCAACTCATGTGTATCCTTTCAAAATGGTTCTGCTCTCAAGCAATTATACTCAAAATTCATTGATTAATTGCAAACAATATATCACTCTATTTGATCTGCTAATATTGCCATTTTGGAGAATTTGTGAACAGCGAGATGAAATCCTTGTAAATACAGTCTGTTAACAAAACTGCGAAAAAAACCAACAAAATTTACGACGAGCAATTCCATATTTCTCATATTACAGGAGTTATCTGCCTTGCAGGTATGCATTGATTGTGACGTTGTTTTGTTTCAGAGGGTAGTGTCATACTTTTCAGGGAAAATGATGCGAGTTGCGCTTACAAGATAATGACGTCGCAATGGATTACCTACCCGAAAGGGAGGTAACTATGTAATAATATGCAAAAACGGAATACAGTAATCAACAAACCAACTCAGAGTCATCATACTTTTGTTCTTTACTTATCTTAATCACATTGAAATTGACAATAAATGATTCTCTTGCGAAAAATAAAACATTTTAAATTAAAATATTTATTCGTTCTTTTTCAAGACATGTGATGTTGCATTCATTTTATGAGGAAAAAGTGGAAATGTGTTGAAAAACTCAAAGATTTTTTAAAACTTAAATTCTGTTAATCTTGCAAACAACGTAAATTAATGGCTATGTAGAACTCTGAGTTATCTTACAATAACAAAAGTACTGCCATCAAGAAAGGTGTTGTTGAAATTTTAGATAACTTGATCTTACATCAGTTTCTCATATATTTATGAGGAAAGTGTGGAAATGTGTTGAAAAGATTTAAGAATTCTTTCAAATCTAAATCTGTTAATCTTAAAACAATGAAAATAAATGACTATGTAAAACTCTCAATTAACTTACAACAACAAAAGTACTGCCATAGAAAGTGTTGTTGAGACAACTTGAATCTTACATTCAAGTTTCTCAACAGGAACAAAGCCTTCTTTTACTTCTTTATATAGAAACGAGACCAGCATTGAGCTTGCAGAGTTTTATCGTTTATCTCTGGTCACGCCAAAACAATAGATCTCTCGTTTAAGGGCATGTCCTAGAGAAACAACAACTGTGTGACAAAGACTAGAGCGTTGATGTGTGGCATGGCCAACTGGGAATATATTTACATCTTCTGCTAATTGCTCTATGCCATTACACTGTTAACTGTGGACCACCATAGCAACAAAATGGTGTTTTTTTTTACTTGGTATAAAAAGTGCTGTGTTTCCTTGGGATTTAAAATGTTAAGTAGTTAATGTCTTTAACAGTAAGACTGGCAACAACAGTACAATGGATGTGTTTTCTAAAGTATTGCTTAAAGGCCCATTGCTTTTCTGAAGCAAAAAATTTATCTTTCTTAAAAAACGATCTTAGCAAGAAAAAAATTACTATTAGATGGCATAAAATGAGGATAGTATTACGAATGCCAAATTATTTCCTGCGTAATCTAATGTTAACAGTGAAAATTAATTTCATTGTTTTGCTGTTTGGCGCAGTTATAGGCAATTAACACTTGGTAATTAGGATGATGGTGGGAAACATAATACGACCCTCGTTATAAAAATTAACATTTAATTTATTTTAATCAAATTGTTCAGAAGGTGATGATATATTTTGTATTGACATTAGCTAATCACTTTTGCGACTCTACAAAATCATCTGTCTCGTTTTCCTTTCCCATTTTAAAAGTTAAAAGCCGTTACGAAAGGTTGTGGATCTTTAAAAGCAGATTCAGCACAGACTATTTTGATAAAACAAAATAGATATTTTTATTTTCTCCACATGTTACCCAGTGACAGGAATTGTCTGGGAATTTGCATGCTCAATGTACTTCGCTATAGTTCAAATATTCATCTTAGTCTATGAAATATTTATCTGTCTGTTTCATAATGGACTGGTCCATTCCATTGAATTGGTAGATCCAAATGTGTCTTCAAAGGGTGGAAGGAATTAAAGGTTGCGTTTGAGGACTGCATGACGACTGAATGGAAAATCAATATTTGATTACAAATTAAAAGCTTTTGTTTATAAATTCCATGAGAACAACATCCTTATTTGCTGGTAAATTAAGCAGCATATAATTAATAAATTTGTCTATAAAAAATGAAATGAGAGGGAAAAGGATTTTTTGTAAAAAGCAACGGAACACAAAAACAATAGAAATTACACGTAATACTTTACTGACTGCTTCACTATCACATTACCTATGGTAATAGAAATAGTAATCATGAGTTTGAATTTTCGATTAACAAGGCAGCGTTGAACATTATGACTTGGTGTTCGGGTGGTTGGTAGTCTGATTGAGGGAAATGGAACTTACCTGTAGTATACGGATGGCCTGGTCTAGAAGCAGACTTGGTGTCGGTGTTATAGTCTGTGAGGGAATGGAACTTACCTGTAGTATACGGATGGCCTGGTCCCAGGAAGAAGTAGAACTTACCTGTTAGTTCTACGGATGGCCTGGTCTATGAAACAGACTTTTGGTGTCGGTGTTATAGTCTGATGAGCGGAATGAACTTACCCTGTAGTATACGGATGGCCCTGGTCTAGAAGCAGACTTGGTGTCGGTGTTAATAGTTGATGAGGGGAAATGGAACTTACCTGTAGTAGTAACGAATGGCCTGGTCCAGGACAGAAGTAGAACTTAACTGTAGTATAAGAGGAGCGGATGGCGCTGGTCCAGGAAGACTTGGTGTCGGTGTTGCCGTACGTGTCTGATTACGGGAAGTAGAACTTACCTGTAGTAATACCAGGATGGCCTGGTCCAGGCAGAAGTAGAACTTACCTGTAGTATACAGTGGCCTGGTCAAGGACAGACTTGGTGTCGGTGTTTGTAAGTCTGATGCAGGGACAGTAAGAACTTACCTGTAGTATATGGATGGGCTGGTCCAGGACAGATTTGGTGTCGGTGTTGTAGTCTGATGGGGGAACAGTAGAACTTACCTGTAGTAATACGGATGGCCTGGTCCTAGGACAGACTTTGGTGGTCGGTGTTCTGAAGTCCTGATGAGGGAAGTTAGAATTTAACTTGTAGTATACGGGATGCCTGGTCCTAGGACAGACTTGGTGTCGGTGTTGTAGTTCTGATGAGGGAAGTGATTTTACCTGTAAAGAGCTATAGACCGGATGGCCTGGTCCAGGACAGACTTGGTATCAGTGTTGTAGTTCTGATGAGGGAAGTAGAACTTACCTGTAGTATACAAATGGCCTGGTCCAGGACAGACTTGGTGTCTGGTGTTGTAGTCTGCATGAGGGAATGGAACTTCCCTGTAGTATACGGATGGCCTGGTCTAGAACAGATCTTGGTGTCCGGTGTATAGTCTGATGAGGGAACTGGAACTTACCTGTAGTATAACGGGATGGCCCCGGGTTAGGACAGACTTGGTGGTCGGTGTTTTGTAGTCTGATGAGGAAGTGGACTTACCTGTAGCTATACGAATTGGGCTGGGTCCAGGAACAGAAGTAGAACTAACCTTGTAGTATAGCAGGATGGCCCTGGTCCAGGACAGACTTGGTGGTGGTGTTTGTAGTCTGATTAGGTAGAAGTAGACGACTTAACCTTGTAGGTTGTGTGCAAGAGAGAGTAGAGTCCAGGACAGAAGTAGACGCTATTTTCTGTGTATACAGGATGGGCCTGGGTCAAGGGACAGGACTTGGTGTCGGTGTTGTAGTCTGAATGAGGGAAGTGAACGTACCTTTTTGTAGTATATGGACTGGCCTGGTCGCAGGACAGAACTTGTGTCGGGTGTTGTAGTCTTGATGGGGGAAGTAGAACTTACCTGTAACAGTATAACGGATGGCCTGGTCTAGACAGACTTGGTGTCGGTGTTGAAGTCTGATGAGGGAAGTAGAACTTAACCTGTAGTATATGATGGCCTGGTCCAGGACAGATTTTGGTTGTCGGTGTTGACAAGTCTGATGGAGCGGAAAGTAGCAACTTACTGTATATATGGATGGCCTGGTTCAGGACAGACTTGGTGGTCGGTGTTGTAGCTGTAGGAGTATACGGATGGCCTGGTCTCAGGACAGGACTTGGTGGTCGGTGTTGAGTCTGATGAGGGAAGGGTAGAACTTACCTTTAGTATACGAATGGCCTGGTTCAGGACAGACTTGGTGTCCGTGTTGTAGCTTGTAGTAATACGGATGGGCCTGGTCCCTAGGACAGACTTTGGTTCAGTTGTTGTTAGTCTGATGAAGGGAAGTGGAAACTTACCTGTAGTAATAGGAATGGCCTGGTCCAGGACAGAAGTAGAACTTACCTGTAGATACGGATGGCCTGGTCAGGACAGACTTGGTGTCGGTGTTGTAGTCTGATGAGGGAAGTGGAACTTACGCTGAAGTATACGGTGGCTGGTCTAGGACAGACTTGGTGTCGGTGTTGTAGTCTGATGAGGGGAAGTGGAAAGCTGGCCGAAGTGAGCCTGGAGCAGGAGACAGGTCTTTGGTGTGGGAGAGTCGTAGGTTGGGGACTCACAGCAAGGGGCAACCTTAGTACCAGATCACTAGGGAAAACACAAAAAAATGGACATCTCAACAAAGATTTTAAAATCAAAAAAGGTCAGACACTATGTTTGTTAATCCATCAAGTGTAAACTATTCATATCGAAACAACTAATTTTGAATACTGTGTAACTGAACCGCCCTGGAAGTGACCTTTGGTCCTATATCTTAAAACTGAGATTAAAGGGCTACTAACTTGTGCCATTGAATGACTTGACCTTCATTCTTTATGAGTGCTACTTGGGATTAAGAGGTTATAACAATTCCTTGTCAATAGCTAGGCTGTTTGTCTTGTAGATGCTGGAATTTAGTGTCTCGAAAGAGTACGATGACATGAATGACCTTGTATAAATCAACACCACGATCTAGAGGTATGAACTCTTGGTATTATTCACAATATCGTCCCACCAGCTATTTAGCTCTATTGGGAAAAATAGGGGTTTCAATTGATTTAAAATACACTAACAATCGAAGACTGTATCACATATAGTTTCTCTTGTATCTCTAATGTTAGGTCAGTGGTCGCTGTTTAGTATAGGCAGTCGAATCTCAGCAGAACCAGAATATTTCGCTTTATCCAATCGATTGTGGCTAGAAAATGGATAGTTAGTTGCGCTGTGCAGGATCAGTAATTATTAAATTCAAATATCGTTGGGAAGCCGGTTATTCGTTTCCGCTGGGTGTGATGTTTGTGAAAGGAGTATCATATCTGAGAAAATATTAAGCGCAAGGCTGGGACGATATGTGGACATGTTATAAGTCGTTGTGT
>SAYR01009332.1:1846498-1882604 GCA_004382745.1 Argopecten irradians irradians
GTTGGATGCGATTAAAGATCAATTGAAGGGTCAGGTCACTTATTATTAAAAAATATATTTTTCAACAAATTTGGTTTCTAGATTGAAACAAAGAAAGGATTAAATTGACTGATGGATAGATTTGATTGAAGTTCAACATAAACACAACTTGTGAATCATTGGGCATGCAATACATGTATTATCATTATTATACAATACTCTCTTGCATTAGCTTCAATTTACCGCTAGCTTGACTTGCCCAGGTCATCAAAAGTTAAGTCGATGTTACTTACATAGAAGCTATTTTTGATAGAAAATCACTTCTTCCTGTAATTATCCTTCGATGCTACACAGTTAAAATGTTCAAGAAACAAAATAAAAATTATGAAAGGTCAATTAAAGCATTTGTTCTATATTTGATTAATAATTGTCATAACTAAAGTGGGCTTTAATTAGGTCTCCAACCAGGAAGACCAAAAGGGGGGCTTAAATGTTTTAACATTTGATCCGTCCCGCTGTACCTCTTCTTCTGTCCAATCCCTGTACCAGCGTGATATATTGGCCAATATGGTACACTTTTGTATATACTTGGTAATAGGAGTCCATCTAGGTGGTCCTGTGTATCGCACATGAAAACCAGGTCACTGTGGATCTTTATTAATTTACAACTTTTAGGCTTTATCTTGGCTTCTAATCCTTATGCGACATTTGGCGTGAAGTTTTACATGGTATGTGGGTCAACGTCGTTGAGACTGTATAACTTTCCAGTTTGGTCAATAGAAATCACTTTGACCTACATTTAGCTTTTGACAACATTTAAAGAAAAGCTTGTCTTGGCTCATAAGGCTTGGGGGGACGTTCCTACCTGTTATGAGGGGTCTACCTAGCTTAATCAGAAGTTAGTACCTTAGTTCGATTCAATAAAACTAGGATCACTTGTGGTACTAGACCTTATAGGTTAAACTTGGACCATTTTTCCTCAAAAAAAAGGGCTTGTAAAAAGGCATTCTACCTTTCCATTCTCCAATACTAACCATCCCTTTGTATATTTACTTGTTTCTAAGGCAAAGGGAAATATGTGGGGCAAAAAAAAAGACTTAAATTTGTCAATTAACTTTGGTTTTCCGGTTCTCTGATTGTTTCGTGGTTTATGATTGACTTGCGCATTTTAAAGGAATTTTTTAAAAAAATTACTTTCAATTTATTTTTCGGGATGAACCATTTTTATGAATGCAAATTTTTACCGATAACCATTGCTTAGGGGATTTTTCCGAAACATGAAAAATTGACCCAAAAACCAAAATATGGAAAGGGAATTTTCAATTAACTACTTAAAGTCAAAAAAGAATCTATGAAAAAATTAAAAAAATCGCTTTCAATTTGATTTTTCTCGTTTTTAGATCAAAAAGTGTATAGTCAGTTATTTTTCGCAGAGGAGAATATTTTCACAGTTTCACAGAACATTGCCCCCTGATTGCAAACATTTGATTGGCTAAATATTGATTATATGGTTGAATCATATATATCCAATTAGATTGCAATATTTTAAAAATTGATAAGATTTGATTTTCTGGTCTTTAAGATCAAATCGTGAAAATTTTGATCTGCGAAAAATAAACGGCTAATAAATTCCTGTTGTATTTTGGACAAATTTGATTTTAGGATTGTCAGATCCAGGATTTTGCTGCTTAGATTTGATAAGTTATTGCACTTTTGTAGTGTGTAACAATATTAGGAGTGACAACCTCCGGGGACATGTGTTATTCAGAGTATTTTTATTTTTCTGTATCTTTAGAAATTTCATTTCAGAAATGTTAAAAATGCTTAATAATAATAGATTGTGAAAATAATTGATATGAAGATTTATTTATATCCTTATTATTCTTCTTCATTTTAGAGCCAAAGATTCAAAAGTGGTTACAGAAGAAAATCTCGAGGGTAATATATATAATATAAAGTTAACTGAAATACAAGTGTTTAAGGAATGGTTTAGAAAATGTGAAAAACTGCTTCAATTCCCTGTTTCTTAACATAATTATAATTAATTAAGGGTTTTAAAATGCAGGTGGGCTTGGATATCTAACAGACATTTCCATGTGTTTAAGTCCACATAAAATGAAGTCTTGGTTGAGCCTATGTCGCCTTTGTCTAGATGGTACCAGCCATATCATAAATCTTCTTCTCCTTAACCATGAAGTCTAGCCGAGTGATAGGATGCCTCGACGTATTATCACAAGCCCTTCTTAAGGGAAGTTGCCAGGTACTGACCATTGGTCGGTAAGTTTTTCTCTAGGTACTCTGGCTTTCCTCCACCAACAAACCTTGGAACCTGATATGGAGTTTTGTAGCATAGTAGAAATTATCAAGTTTGTTCAAGGTCACAGGCTAAATTTTGTTCAACAACTTCTTCTCTTATAACTAAATGCTCTATTTTGAGTCCTGATATTGTAGTATGCTGCGATGACGGGCTACAGATATAATGGCCCCAAGGGATAAAAGAAAAAATGGTCTTTTTAGCCATGTGGTCTTTATGCACAAGTTGAATTGTGTTTTAAATTGGTCATTTTGGACACGTCCTAGAAAATTGGTCTTAATAAGCAGACGGTCTTTATAACAGAGATGGTCGCTAAGGCAGGTTACTGTAGTTAAAGATTATCTTATCCTTTATTTATTGTCACGGGACCGAATATTACTAAAATCTTCAAATGAGTACTTCGTATTAACTAAGAGGCATTGTAGTGACTTAATAGTGGATATATATAGGCTGCTGGCAGGAATAAAACTACCAAATTTGTTTAATTGAATGACTTGACTTTAATTCATGACCTTGACTTTAATTCATGACCTTGACTTAATTCATGACTTGACTAATTGACCTTGACATATCAGGTCACTGGAGTCCAATCATGCATTCATGCACAGTAATAGAATATGGAAGAATTCTAGAAATCATATCAGTTAAGGAGGGTTTGTTATATTGGATCTGGAAACTTCAAAGTGAATAAATAAAATTGTTATGTTCCTTTGTTTTACTTTAGTTTTGCCTTTAGGTCTCTATAATATTGTTAATAATCTTTGCTCTGAATAGATCAATGTAAACGCGATATAATTCTCAGGGGAAATGAGAATATTGATTGTATATTTTTTATGATTTTGTTCAATTTCACCATAATGATAAACCCTCCCTATGGATTACATCTGAGAAGAGTACCACGTTATGTATACAATTATATTTGAATTGCTTAATTCATTTACCCCTGAAGACACATTTAGACTCTTCTAAATCAAAGACTAGAGTAATCCATTATGAAATTTCAGGGGTAAAAGTGTTACGGATAGACTCTGCTCTGCTTTTAGCCCATATCATCAGAATGACTATTCAAAGAAAATTTCATATGCGGTCTGTCGTCTGTCAACACTTTGCTTTTTGCTGTACTAGTCCATTAAGTCATCAATGGGTTTTAATTATGAACCGTATTCAACCCGATAAGCGCCTCCATTGCTAGGTGTTCCCCTTTTTGTGGCCTCAACTTTACTTGAATTAAAGGACTCAAAAACTTTGAAAACTGAGTCAGTTTCTTTGTTTGATTTCCTTTTCAAATTGATTAATACTTACTTGTGTGGTAATTAGTCCAGTTTCGGTCCCATTAAGTGTTCTTTCATTTCTTTTTTTTCAATTTTAAGTGCCCTAGGTGCTTATTGTGTCAAATATGGTAAACCATTTGCCAGATTCTTGAGATGGAAACAGAAACTTATATAAATATTGCCTTCAGACCCCTATCTGGGTCAGAACAGAGGGCCAAAATAGTGAAATTTTGCTTTTCATTTAAATTACTTCAACTACATGGATTTGAACCAAATTGAAAAAAAAAAATCTTTGCGGAAGAGGAAAAGAAAACAGAAAGAAGGGAAATAAATCATGTATTCAATTAAAATGTATGCATTGGTGACTCTGTATAAGGACCACCTGCTTAATATGACTTCTTAAAACAATATAATTAATATTGTGTATAAAGACCAGTTAGTTATAATAGTCATTTTGTTTTTTAGACAGACTTGTCAGTAATTGTTTTAGTTCTGGCCTGATTTGAATCAAAAGTGGGCAGAAACATCTTTGAGGGAAGGGGGACTGAACTTTTATAAATGATGACTAATAGAATATTACATAGGTCTGTCAAGTGGACAGGGATATCTCAACCCGAGTGAAAGATTTTGGCTTGTCAACCCGAGGCTTACGAAGGGTTGATGGTTAAAATCTTTCACGAGGGTTGAGATATCCCTGTCCAGTTGACAGACCCATGTTTGATTCTTTTTCTCCCATATTTAGTAGAAAAAATTATGAAATTCCACTTGGTTTTCCAGCTTTTTCATCGCACCATTATTGCAGGAACGTCATTATGCGTCAATATTGATGACGTCATCTACAATGCACGCAACAGTTACGCCGCATGTATTGATGACTTCACGTTATTGTCTAGCGTGTATGAGCTGTCTTACACCCCCCTGTGTAAGATAGAGATATCCTTCCCTAGCAACCCACAGGATATCCCTGTGAAGCATGGGAGAAAGTCTGATCCACCTTATGTCAATTATAGAATGTAACTTGATATGTCAGAATATGTCTCAGAATATTTTGAAGAAAAAGGGCTATAGGAAAGGTAGAGAAAAGCAAAGAAAAGGTCTTAATTTGACTGATACAAATCATGTTCGAGGATCCAAATTGGTAAATAGTTATTATTTTTCCTTGTTTTAGCCCCTGAAGAGCTACTATTTACATGGATTAGTTTGGTAGTCATGGTTTTTGCTGACAAAAGGTAAGAGTTCACCCTTAATTACCTATAAGTATTAGAGTTTAAATACATAGTGAAAAGTTCATACTAATGAGGTTTGGACTCAAATTAAGAAAGTTTGACTAGAGTTAATGAGATTTGACACGCGTCAATGAAGTTTGACTCAAATTAACAAATTTTGGCTCAAGTTAACAAGATTTGACTCAAGTCAAGGAGATTTTATTTTATTAATTTTCTTTGTGTTTCAGACTCAAGGAAGTCCCCTATGTTCTGTTCGGAACTAACACAAGGAAATCTGTGTTGGATAGTTTAGAGGACGGAGGCAAGACTGAAAAAAACAAAATCCATTCAACTGGGACTGGGAATGGTCCAGCTAAGTTCATGGTAAGATAATTTTTGTCAAGGATAAATAAATGTCATGCTAAGTTGATGTTAAGAACTTTCCAGTGTTTCTTTGGAAGGAGAAGAAAATTTAGATAATTTTTCCTGTATTTCAAAGTGATTATACTATGATTGACAAGGAAAAGATAACTCTAGCAGGTGTTAAAAAGGTCACAAATGCTGAAAAAAATTGTATGATTACAACATATGGTGTAACCATGGTATTAACTTTTTGATGAATTAAGTCATATATTTTGATATACATATGTGATAATTGAGATCATTCATAGGCTTTGATCATGTTGCAATGAAATTAAAAGATTTGAAACAACTGAAAGTTCAACCTGTTCCTTCAAGTATGGGAGGAAAATGATTAAGCATGGTTCTTTAATGTAGATAGCAATATGTCAGCCCTTGTAAAAACATTTTGCTGGTCAGCGCTCGTCAAGCGTTCTGCTGACCAGGTAAATTCTTTCCTTTGGCTGGAGATCATCATATCCAAATCTTCCTGACAGACCCAATAAAGATTGTAGTCTTAGTCCAATTAGTATGCTCAGATAGCTGTCTTTAGTTAATGTGATGTAAATATTTTCGAACTTACTTTCAGATATGTAGAGGTACCTCTCCACACTCCGCCCTCAGCTGTATCCGAACTTACTTCTTCACTGAGCTGTCCGATCCATTGCAAGGTAGGTCATTTGGAACTTGAAATAATCATTACAGGGTTTTTGTCTGGCCTGTTTATAGGGTCCAGGTTGACAGACCCATTACCAACTGCAAAATAGCACTGTATTTTCCCCAAATTCAGTCAGTTTTTTCCAATTCTGGTAAATTTGAATTAGAATCCCTAATGATATCTTGCCTACGACATCAGTAATCAATATCTTGCAAAGTTTAAGATATATTAAAATATTATTGAAAAGAAAACTGTTTTTTATATCCCCACTTTGATATATATGTTATCAACAATATTTCAACAGAAAATTTTTAAAGGGACAATTCATTCTAAGAGAACATTAAAAATTTGCTTACATTATATCGCGAAAAACCCAGTTCTTATGGAAATTTAGATCAGTCTCGGTTTTTACTGTTTCGATGTGCCTGAAAAATCCATTGTGGTTGGACATATGTTGTGGAAATTTTCAAACTCACTCGCTGTCCGCCATACACATGAGGTCGAACTTTCTTGTATGCATTTGTAGACTTGCCGTATTAATTTTTCTTCCAAAAGACCATCATATTGATATGTGAAAAAAACAATGTCTCGCTTTGAATTTGATAATTTATACGGTTCAGTTTTATTGCCAAGTAGATAAGTGATATCAAACAAGTAAGATAAAATGCATACAGACATTTTGATAATGGTTTGCACAAAAATTTCTTTACTCCATTGGTATTTTGAGCTTTTATTATTTAACTGGCCTATACAAGTTATTGGACCTTTTGTAGTTTTAATACCTTTCTGACTATTTGGACAATTATACTTGACCTTTCGAGATTTTTTAACTTTGATGGTTATTGGAATAAAATTTGGCCTTTTTAGAACCGTTATTGTACTTTGGGAATAATGACACCTTGGTTCTGGGGATTTTTATGGTAATTGCAAGTTGCATGGCTATTTGGGTCTTTTCAGTTATATTGCACCTATGACAGTAATTCGGCCTAGCATAGCTAAAAGAACCATCATTGATTACGGATTCTTTGGATTCTTTGGTGATTGTGCAATAAGGCCTTTCAATTTTTTGACATTTTGTGGTTTCAGTTTTTGACATTTTGTGGTTTCAGTTTTGACATTTTGTGGTTTCAGTTTTAGACATTTTGTGGTTTCAGTTTTTGACATTTTGTGGTTTCAGTTTTTGACATTTTGTGGTTATTAAAAACTGTATGATTACCGGATTATACACACAATCGTTTTTTGGCTAAATCCTTCATGACTTTTTTTTTTATTTTTTTATTTTATTTTTGAAATTTGTCCTTGTATTTGAACATTTATCAGGGGTTCTTAAAAAAATCTTGGATTTTTCTAGTTTTCATACAAAATTGACCGATTGCCAGGTGTAATATAACTATGCCTCGTGCTCACAAACGCACATGTTTCTATTCAATGTCGGAGCATTGACCATACAAAATACAAAGTCACATGCGGTTTGATTGACAGCTGGCGATCCATACATTTCATATTACTTAGAGATTTCTCTTTCGTATTTTTAGACCCATTATATTTTTTCAAATTTCCTAATCACTAAATTTTTTTTCTTGGTTTAACACACTTGATGGAATTAAAACTTTCTTGACCCTTGGATCTTTCCTAGTTTAAATTGTGCACAACCTTAATCCAGTATAAGCCCCTAACTTTGTTGCTGGAAGGGGGAGAGGGAGTATAATTAACCAACACTTTTTTCAGAATCTCTGGAGAGCATACCACTTGACAACTGGAGCTACGTTTGAATTTCAGAAACATGTAACATCTATCTAGTAGATACCGCACAGCAGTCACACAGATACATTGCTTGATATCCAGATACTCTTTATTACATGAAATATTCGTACGTATGCTTTCATTTGTGGTTTCGATCTCTCAAAATATTCATAGCTGGGGTACCTGACAATGATTCCAATAATGTATAAAGCAAAATTCATAGGTTTTTTATTATCCGTCCCATATCAATCACAAAAACAACAAACAAACAACTTTCTAAACAACAAACATTTCATGTTACACCGGTATTGATGATATAATTCAGCGTTTTTGCCAGCTATTTTGGGAATTAAAAGGATTCTAACCAAAAATTGGGAATATCTCATCAGCATAATTTTAATTAAATTTTCTGTTGAAATATTGTTGATAACATAATATCAAAGTGGGGATATAAAAAACAGGATTAACAATTTCTTTTCAATAATATTTTGATATTCTTAAACTTTTGCAAGATATTGATTACTGATGTCGTAGGCAAGATATCATTAGGGATTCTAATTCAAATTTACCAGAATTGGAAAAAACTGACTGAATTTGGGAAAATACAGTGCTATTTTGCAGTTGGTAATGGGTCTGTCAACCTGGACCCTATAAACAGGCCTGACAAAAACCCTGTAATTAACTTCCAAGTTCCAAATGACCTACCTTGCAATGGATCGGACAGCTCAGTGAAGAAGTAAGTTCGGATACAGCTGAGGGCGGAGTGTGGAGAGGTACCTCTACATATCTGAAAGTAAGTTCGAAAATATTTACATCACATTAACTAAAGACAGCTATCTGAGCATACTAATTGGACTAAGACTACAATCTTTATTGGGTCTGTCAGGAAGATATGGATATGATGATCTCCAGCCAAAGGAAAGAATTTACCTGGTCAGCAGAAGGCTTGATGAGCGCTGACCAGCAAAATGTTTTTACAAGGGCTGACATATTGCTATCTACATTAAAGAACCATGCTTAATCATTTTCCTCCCATACTTGAAGGAACAGGTTGAACTTTCAGTTGTTTCAAATTTTTTTATTTCCATTGCAACATGATCAAAGCCTATGAATGATCTCAATTATCATATAAGTATATCAAAATATATGACTTCATTCATCAATAAGTTATACCATGGTTACACCATATGTTGTAATCATACAATTTTTTCAGCATTTGTGACCTTTTTAACACCTGCTAGAGTTATCTTTTCCTTGTCAATCATAGTATAATCACTTTGAAATACAGGAAAAATTATCTAAATTTTCTTCTCCTTCCAAAGAAACACTGGAAAGTTCTTAACATCAACTAAGCAGGACGTTTGTCTTTTCTAGATGAAAATTATCTTACCATGAACTTAGCTGGACCATTCCCAGTCCCAGTTGAATGGATTTTGTTTTTTTCAGTCTTGCCTCCGTCCTCTAAACTATCCAACACAGATTTCCTTGTGTTAGTTCCAAACAGAACATAGGGGACTTCCTTGAGCCTGAAACACAAAGAAAAATAAAGTCATATCTCCTTGACTTGAGTCATATCTCGTTAACTTGAGCCAAAATTCGTTAATTTGAGTCAAACTTCATTGACGCGTGTCAAATCTCATTAACTCTAGTCAAACTTTCTTAATTTGAGTCAAACCTCATTAGTATGAACTTTTCACTATGTATTTAAACTCTAATACTTATAGGTAATTAAGGGTGAACTCTTACCTTTTGTCAGCAAAACCATGACTACCAACTAATCCATGTAAATAGTAGCTCTTCAGGGGCTAAAACAAGGAAAAATAATAACTATTACCAATTTGGATCCTCGAACATGATATGTATCAGTCAAATTAAGACCTTTTCTTTGCTTTTCTCTACTTTCCTATAGCCCTTTTTCTTCAAAATATTCTGAGACATATTCTGACATATCAAGTTACAATCTATAATTGACATAAGGTGGATCAGACTTTCTCCCATGCTTCACAGGGATATCCTGTGGTTGCTAGGGAAAGGATATCTCTATCTTACACAGGGGGATGTAAGACAGCTCATACACGCTAGACAATAACGAGACGTCATCAATACATGCGGCGTAACTGCAGCGTGCATTGTAGATGACGTCATAAATGTTGACGCATAATGATGTTCCTGCAATAATGGTGCGATGAAAAAGCTGGAAACCAAGTGGAATTTCATAATTTTTTCTACTAAATATGGGAGAAAAAGAATCAAACATGGGTCTGTCAACTGGACAGGGATATCTCAACCCTCGTAAAAGATTTCAACCATCAACCCTTGGCAAGCCTCAGGTTAACAAGCCAAAATCTTTCACTCCAGTTGAGATATCCCTGTCCACTTGACAGACCCATGTTAAGATTCTATTAGTTATCATTTATAAAGTTCAGTCCCCCTTCCCTCAAAGATGTTTCTGTCCACTTTTGATTCAAATCATGCCAGTACTAACACAGTTACTGCCAAGCCACTCTAAAAGACCAACTCCAAAGAACAAAATGGCTGTTATAACTAACTGGTCGTTATACACAATATTATGTTAAATTGCCTTAGATCCTAAGATGTTAAGCAGATGGTCCTTATACAGAGGTAGTCACCAACGCAGATATTACTGAAGTAGCCATATAAATGAAATACATGATTTATTTCCCTTCTGTTCTGTTCCTTTTCCATAAAGATTTTTTTTTGTCTATTTGGTTCAAATCCATGTAGTTGAAGTAATTTAAATGAAAAGCAAAAATTTCCACTATTTGGCCCCTCCTGTTCTGACCCAGATAGGGGATCTCAGGCAATATTTATTTAAGTTTCCATAAGTTTTCCATCTCAAGAACGCTCTGGGCAAATGGTTTACCATATTGACACATTTAGCACCCAGGGCACTTAAAATTGAAAAAAGAAATGAAAGAGCGCTTAATGGGACCAAAACTGGACTAATTACCACACAAGTAAGTATTAATCAATTTGAAAAGGAAATCAAACAAAGAAACCGACTCAGTTTTCAAAGTTTTAGTATGACTTTAATTCAAGTAAAGTTGAGGCCACAAAAAGGGGAACACCTAGCAATGGAGGCGCTTATCGGGTTGAATACGGTTCATAATTAAAACCCATTGATGACTTAATGACTAGTACAGCAAAAAGCAAAGTGTTGACAGACGACAGACCAAAGATGAAAGGTTATTTTAATAATAATTCTGATGATATGGGCTAAAAGCAGAGCAGAGTCTATTATCCTTAACACTTTTACCCCTGAAATTTCATAATGGATAACTCTAGTCTTTGATTTAGAAGAGTCTAAATGTGTCTTCAGGGGTAAATGAATTAAGCAATTCAAAATATAATTGTATACATAACGTGGTACTCTTCTCAGATGTAATCCATAGGGAGTTTATCATTATGGTGAAATTGCAAAATCATAAAAATATACAATCAATATTCTCATTTCCCCTGAGAATTATATCGCGTTTACATTGATCTATTCAGAGCAAAGATTATTAACAATATTATAGAGACCTAAAGGCAAAACTAAAGTAAAACAAAGGAACATACAATTTTATTTATTCACTTTGAAGTTTCCAGATCAATATAACAAAACCTTCCTTAACTGATATGATTTCTAGAATTCTTCCATATTTCTATTACTGTGCATGAATGCATGATTGACTCCAGTGACCCTGAATTAATGTCAAGGTCATAAATTAAAGTCAAGGTCATGAATTAAAGTCCAGGTCATTCAATTAAACAAATTTGGTAGTTATTCCTGCCAGAAAGCTATATATATCCACTATTAAGTCACTACAATGCCTCTTAGTTAATACGAAGTACTCATTTGAAGATTTTAGCATATTCGGTCCCGTGACAATAAATAAAGGATAAGATAATCTTTAACTACAGTAAAACCTGCCTTAGCGACCATCTCTGTATAAAGACCGTCTGCTTATTAAGACCAATTTTCTAGGACGTGTCCAAAATGACCAATTTAAACACAATTCAACTTGTGCATAAAGACCACATGGCTAAAAAGACCATTTTTTCTTTTATCCCTTGGGGGCCATTATATCTGTAGCCCGTCATCGCAGCATACTACAATATCAGGACTCAAAATAGAGCATTTAGTTATAAGAGAAGAAGTTGTTGAACAAAATTAGCCTGTGACCTTGAACAAACTTGATAATTCTACTATGCTACAAAACTCCATATCAGGTTCCAAGGTTTGTTGGTGGAGGAAAGCCAGAGTACCTAGAGAAAAACTACCGACCAATGGTCAGTACCTGGCAACTTCCCCTTAAGAAGGGCTTGTGATAATAAGTCGAGGCATCCTATCACTCGGCTAGACTTCATGGTTAAGGAGAAGAAGATTTATGATATGGCTGGTACCATCTAGACAAAGGTCGACATAGCTCAACCAAGACTTCATTTTATGTGACTTAACACATGGAAATGTCTGTTAGATATCCAAGCCCCACCTGCATTTGAAAACCCTATTGAATTATTAAATTAATGTTAAGAACAGGGAATTGAAGCAGTTTGTACAATTTCTAACCATTCCTTAAACACCTGGTATTTCAGTTAAACTTTATATTATATAATTACCTCCGAGATTTTTTCTTCTGTAACCACTTTTGAATCTTTGGCTCTAAAATGAAGAAGAAATAATAAGGAAATATAATTAAATCTTCTTATCAAATGATTTTCACACATCTATTATATATCAGCATTTTTAACATTTCTGAAATGAAATTTCTAAAGATACAGAAAAATAAAAATACTCTGAATAACACATGTCCCAGGAGGTGTCACTCCTAATATTGTACACACTACAAAGATGCAATAACTTATCAAATCTTAGCAGCAAAATCCTGGATCTGACAATCCTAAAATTCAAATTTGTCCAAAATACAACAGGAATTTATTAGCCGTTTATTTTTCGCAGATCAAAATTTTCACGATTTGATCTTAAGACCAGAAAATCAAATCTTATCAATTTTAAATTATTGCAATCTAATTGGATATATATGATTCAACCATATATCAATATTTAGCCAATCAAATGTTTGCAATCATGGCAATGTTCTGTGAAACTGTGAAAATATTCTCCCTGCGAAAATAACTGACTATACACTTTTTGATCTAAAAACGAGAAAATCAAATTGAAGCGATTTTAAATTTCATGATCTGACTTTAAGGGTATGTATGATCTCCATATTTTGTGGGTCAAATTTTCGAAATCCTAGCAATGTTCGGCAAAATCACAAAAATGTCATCCCCCACGAAAATAAAAGGCTGTATGGTATTTGAAAAATTCTTAATGCAAGTCAATCAATATACACGTGTAGATGCAGAGGACGAACAAGTTAATTTGACGAATTTAAGTCTTTTGCCATATTTCCCTTGCCTAGACAGTATATACAAAGGATGTAGTATTGGAGAATGGAGAGAATGCCTTTACAAGCTTTTTTGAGGAAAATGGGGTCAAAGTTTAACTATAGGTCACAGTGATCTAGTTTTAGAATGTTACACACTTCTATTTTAGCTAGGTAGACCCTCATACCAGGTATGACGTTCCAATGCCTTATAGTATGGGAGATAGAGCCAAGACAAGCTTTCTCTTTAAATAAGTTCAAAAGTTAAAATGTAGGTCAAAGTAATTTCTATTGACCAAACTGAGTAAGATATACAGTCTCAACGACATTGACCCACATACCATGTAAAACTCACGCCATGTAGCATAAGAGATAGAGCCAAGATAAGCTAAAAGGTAAAATAAAGATCACAGTGACCTGGTTTTTAATGTGCGACACACAGACTCGCCTTGATGGACCCCTATACCAAGTATACAAAGTGTACCAGTGGCCAATATATCAGCAAGTACAGGATTGGACAGACGGACAGAAGGACAGAGGGACTGATACAATGTAAACGTATTAGCCCCCTTTGGTCCCTGGTTGGAGACTAATAAAGCCACTTTAGTATGACAATTATTAATCAAAGATGACCTTAATTGACCTTTCATAATTTTTATTTTGTTTCTTGGAATTTTAACTGTGCAGCATCGAAGGAAATACAGGAAGAAGTGATTTTCTATAAATAGCTTCATGTAGTAACATCGACATTGAACTTGATGACCTGGCAAGTCAGCTAGCGGTAAATTGAAGCTATCAAAGAGTATTGTATGTATAATACATGTATTGCATGCCCAATGATTCACAAGTGTGTTTATGTTGAAGCTCAATCAAATCTATCCATCAGTCAATTTAATCCTTTCTGTTTTCATCTAGAAACCAAAATTTGTTGAAAATGTATATTTCAATAATAGTGACCTTGACCTTCAAGTTGACTTAATCATCAACTTCAAATTCAATTTGTTTCCTTTTTTACCTCCGTCTTTCTTGCAATATATTACTTAAATTATGATTATGTTGCATGTCAAATGACAATAACATGCATCTTGGAAATCTGGAAATTAAGCTAAATAACACAATTAATGCACCAGTTGTCTGTCTGGGTCTCCTAAATCACTACAGCAGGCAATGCTCTATAAATCATAAACATTCACTATAATAGGAGCTAGGAAACTTGAATAGGACAAAGGGAGGTAACTCTACTTACAAATCTACTGTCACTGTACTGATCATATTGGTCCATTGTCTCTCCAATAGCGGCAGTTGCTGAAACAAGAGATAATTAAACACACAATGACAATAGATACAATTAATGTTCAGATCTCGAGATTATTATCAACTGATGTATACTGGCAAGCGACCAGTTCCCGCCGAGTACCAATTCCTGCCATGGCATATATACTTTTATGATCACAGACAAATTTTGAGACAATTTTTTGTGGAAATCAGCATGGTACGGTCTTCTATCAGAAAAAGGCTTTATTGACTAGATTTGCATGGAAATCGTACAGATACAGATGTGACGGCGAGATTTGGTACTCGACAAGAACTGGTCGCCTGCCAGTAGTTGTTTAATTTTGCAGGTGTAAATAAATAAATAAATTTCTCTATTTAGACAACTCATGCATTGAGCTTATTAGCTACAGGGTTTTATTTTAGCAAATCAGTAGATATAAAAAATCATTGGGAAACATTTCATTAATAAACTGTATTAAATAAACGGTTGGGAAATGTTCTTAGTGTTATCATTAAACTGTATTAAATAAACAATTTTGTTAATGCTCCTTTTATTTCCTTTCAATCACAGATACAGGTGCATCTTTAAAACTGCAATCTGTAACCTATAGCTTTAGAAGTTTTCTTCACGTCACTGAGAATGTGTTGTTTGGCATTATTCAATTTTCAGTGCTATTATTTTCAAAAGTTCAAAAGTTATGGCTCAAACTACAAATTTCTGTAAAATTATTCTTATTTGACCTTTGACTTTCAGGGCTTTTTTCAAAATGATTTGGGGCCGAAAATCAGCCCCATTCCCCATGGCAAAACCTCTAAATTTTTCCCAATTCAAGTCTTAAATTTCCCAAAATCAAAATTTCATGACAATTAACTGTCAAAAATTATTGCATGATGATGAACTTAGTTGGTTAAGACTTTAAATTTTTGTGAATTTGCTTCAGAAAAGTACATAATCTACATTGGAAATAAAAAATCTTATTTGTTCTGCTTTATTTCATATTTCATAATTTTTCCCAAATCCTGGTTTTGTCGCACATTTTCCCAAATTCAAAGCCACAGGCCCCATTCCCAAAGTAGTGAAAAAAAGCCCTGACTTTGAGTTAAAGGTTAGTGACATCATCTTCAACATTTCAGATAAAAAGGGGGAATTCAAGAGGCATTTGACGGCAACAATCGCAACATTCAGATAATCTAATTAACAGTTATTAACAGGGAAAGGTCGTTTAAAGGGACTAAATTGCTAAAAAATCATGTAATAAAAGATAAAAAGAATTATAGGACTAAAATTAATCGTAAAAGTTGTGTACTTTGTGTTAATAACAATATTTAAAAGTTTGTATAACAATTTTGTTCAAAATGGAGAAAAACTGAAAATAAATAGGACCGACCTAGTCACTATTTCATATTATTATCTTTCGGCGAGTGTAAACAACCCCTATGTGCATGCCCGTTTCCCAGGACGAGGGCAAACATTGCTTGTTTTCGCCGACTGAAATGTTCTAAAACTGCACATTTGAAAGATAAAAAGGGTCCTCCTGCACATTTTCGTGAACTAGACTTAAAATGTCAATCAGGGGGTTCTACGTACTATTTTAAAAAATGTCTCTTAAAAGATTCATCTGTTTATATGACTTAGCAAAACAATTAATTCATTATTATTTTGTGTTAAACAACAATGTACCGATGGTGTGAAGCCAGTATGTTCAGATCGAGTTGCATAGATATGACGGCATTCACAATTACCAATTCTTAATGCAGGTAAATTTAAATAAAAAAGTATTATGTTAAGAACGCTTTAAAATCATTAAAAATATATCGTAAAACTCATCACAGCCATTCTAAATCTAATATTTCTACCCGGGGGAGACCCTCGGACCTCCTCAAACACCCAAATCTCGCGCCTTCAGGCGCTCCCACATTCATCAAAATGCATCGTAAAAATTCTAAATCGTAATGTACTTCCCGGGGGAGACCCCCGGACCCCTCAAACACCAAATTCTCGCGTCTTCGGCGCTTGCAAATTCATCAAAATGCATCGTTAAACTCATCTTAGCCATTCTAAATCGTAATATTTTTTCTTGTAGGAGATTGTCGCCCCCCCCCCCCAACACCAAAATATCGCACCTTTGGCGCTAGCATGGCAATTTGCGTATTCATTAGTTTTCGTTTATCGACGCCACTGTCTATAAATGTGTACATGTGAAAAAGTTTATAAAGTATATATGGTTGTGTGTTGAATTAAAGAATCAATCTCCTCCTGCGGGTGCGGGACGAGGAGGGGGGTCCAAATATTGAGGACCTTTGCACCCCCCCTCCCCCATTATGTTTCTTTCTACGCCACTTAGATACACTGTAAATGTATCGGCTATTTATGCTTAATCAGGCCAATGTAACCGATAAAATATAAGTTGCCTCTTAGTGGTGTTATTACATCTATATCCATTAGCCGGATGAGATTTTCAGCGACCTCAATTCCGAACTCAATGATGCACTCGGTTCTTTCCGTTGTAAACATTCAATGCCGACAGATACAATTTCTTGTTGTGTTTGGCGATATTTTAACGTTGATAAACATTGCCAATAGTTCAAATTAAATGGTGTAATTTTGAAAACTTTCTAAATTCAGGTATAAGAACGTTTGTAGGAAGTCAAAAACCCTAAGAAATCTATGTAAATCTAATGATTTAGTAACTTTAAAGGTCACAGGTTACAGGGCAATTAAAGGTAGACTTACTTCAGTTATAATGTTTTCCAATGAGACTGGGTCTATTTGTCTGTACAGCATGTGTAGGTCTTCACTAATGTCCATTACCTAAATAAAAACACAAAAAATAATCTTATAATTCTTGCAGGAAATAAATTTATTGGAGAGATCAAAATATAACATATATCTTGAAAGCTAGCTTTCTTACTAATCTACACCATTCTTTCTATAACAATTTAATCTCAATTAAGGCCATGCAATGTATCCTTATATTAATGTAATGTAAATTTGAAATTATGTTTCACTCTTTGAGTATTTTTAAATCATTCACCCCTGAAATTTCATAATGGACTAGTCTATTCTTTGTTTCAGAAGAGCCTAAATGGCTTCAGGGGTGAACAAGTTAAAGCCTTATCAAGCCAGGTAAATAAGTTTCAGTATACTTACATCATGTGAAAGTGTGAAGAATCCTCTCCTAAAAAATATAAAATATGTTTTTTGTATGAATACAAAACAATATTTGTTATTTTTTATTGGCCATTAAAACAATCAAAATATGTATATAATTCAAAATGTTGATGGGCCTTTGGTTTTATGGACGGTTTCTGCAAAATTTTTAGAATTTTGAGATTTTGGGAATTAAAGTCAGTTGTGACCTAAAAATCATACAATATGATTATTTGAAGGAAGGTTAAATGGCTGTTCATTCATTTGAAATAACTTTGTAGCCCTTCATCCTATCATGCCATAGGTTCAATACCAGCCTCCATTTTATAGAAGTCATTAGTTAAAAGCAAAAGTTGATGGTAGACAGTTAGATATATAGAGGGTCAGAGGATCGAGAGACAGATGCCATACCCTCAAGAGCACAAGCTTAAAAAAAATCTCATATTATGCTTTGTATTCTGAAATCCCCCATCCCCTTTCCCTCCTTAAATAGGAATATGCCAATTATAATATCTGTAAAAATATCTTACCCTCCAAAATCCTCAAGAGCGTAAGCCTGAACAATCGGCCATTTCTCTACTAACATCTTGTCAAACTTCTGCTTGTGGCCTTAAATAAAGTACAAAAATTCAGATCATAGAGCAGCCAATCAGTTTTAAAATTTCAATGACAATTAGTTTTGATTGCTTAAAAGATATTTTACAAAATCATTATTAAATACAGTTATGATATGAAAGTTATCTTTGATATTTATTACACAGGGAAGTACTTGTAAGACATCTTTGTGTGTGTTCAGTTTAATAAATTTATTTCGGACTAATGTGCTAATTGCATACCATGAAATGTTCGCGAGTACTTTCTTACGTTAGTGGGTAGAAATTGTGATTGGTTAATAGAACAGTGATTCCAATAATAAACCAAGTTGTTTAGAAATTCTTAGTTCAACACAAGCTATGAAAACAACCAAAGCATCTGCACAATAAACATTTCCTATCATAGAGTATTTCACTGAACTGGTTAAGAAGTTTAAATCACTTGATGAAAACTAGCAAGATTTCGCACGGTTTAAAAATAGATTCCCCATATGTCACCTATCAATTCCTAACATGGAGACTTATAAAATAAATGCTTTTAAAGATTTAATGAGTATAATCCAACCTAAATGATTCCATAACACTTACCTGCAATACTGAATGGTACTCCAACAATCTTACTGTCTGCTACCATTTCTATAAAGGATTCAATCTTAAAATTGCCAGACTCCTCTTCATCTTCATACTGTACAAAACAAAACAATACAGTTAAATGATATTGTTTTAGACATTACTTACACCCACATAACATTTTCAAAGTAGCTTTCATCTGTCTGCATTTTAGAAAGTTACATTTTTACTGTGAAGGTTTTCTATGCTACAGTTCTGAAGGCAGTGAAAAATAGGATGGCAACAAAAGGAACAATAGGGCCTTAAATTTAAGTCACCTAAGTTATAAAATAGAAGAAAAAGAGTATTTTTTATCATCATATATGCTACAAGCATAATATCAGAATCCTGGGCTTTGTTTAAGGAATTAAAAAATTGCAAAAAATATGTTACCCTATATTTGAAACCTGTGTCAAGGGCTTTTTCTCACTGATTTGGGAATGGGGCCTATGGCTTTGAATTTGGGAAAATGTGCGACAAAACCAGGATTTGGGAAAAATTATGAAATATGAAACAAAGCATAACAAATAAGATTTTTGTATTTCCAATGTATTTTATGTACTTTTCTGAAGCTAATTCACAAATATTAAAAGTCTTAACCAACTAAGTTCATGTAATATTTTTGGATAGTTTTCAAGAAATTTTTATTTTGGGAAATTTAAGGCTTGAATTTAGAGGTTTTGCCATGGGGAATGGGGCCGATTTTTGGCCCCAAATTATGTTGAAAAAAGGCGTGGTGTCGAATTAAGAATGCACCAAGTAAAGCACCATTTCGGTACACATAGCTCCAATATTCCATCATGTTGTTTATTTGACGAAGTTGAATGACCTATGTTTACCTGTTTTTCAGTAACACAATGGAAGCGGACATTCCTCCAATGACTAACGTATGGAAGGAGGTAGTGGTAGTTGATAGGGTTACAGTAGATATCAACCTCATATCGCCGAATCACAAACACCACATCTGTAAAAGATACTCCAAATTAAGTCTACCCGGGTATTCCGTCTTAGCATATTACAGAGTTAGCTCCCTTGCAGATAGGTATCGATTGTTACATCATTGTTTTGTGAGCGCAATTCAAGTCGTTTTCTCCAAAAAGTATGATGTTACGCTTGCAAACACACGACGTCACAGTCAATACCTACCCACAAGGGCAGATAACTCTGTAATATGCAAATACATAATACTGACAATAAATGGGTATTATATGTTATCATGGTATATTAGTAGCATCAATTAACATGTCATCTGGAACATGCTAATTTATGGTGGCCCGACCGCCATTTTATCTGGCCAAGATAAGATAATTAAATAATTTTAAAGAAATTAATCATATTAAAGACTCAAACCTGTCCATATTTCCGTAACTGAATTTCTTCATCTTGAAGCGTAACTTATGGCAAACATATTTTTAGGACTCTGTGTTGCTTAAGTGGAAATTGAAAAGAACTCATTTACCAATAATTACTGGTCATCTAAGACAAGCCTTAATGCTCAGGACAGGAACAATGTATACTTTTTTAATTCATGAAAATATCCTTTCAAAACTTTCTGAGAAATAGTCGTAATATTAAAGTCAAAATCAAAAGATGCATGGTCATCAAATGACCTGACCACATGTTTTTAAATTCATTCTAAAACAATTCAAAAAAAAGATGTAAGGGCCAAGGGTACCTGAGCTACTTTAATATGTAATTTGAGATAGATATTGTCCTGTGAATGCAAGACCCTGTGTGATTTGCTTATATTTATGAATAAATTATTTTCTTCAAAAATTAAAGATGCTCCACTGCTGACAAATGGTAATTTTTCTCTATCAAAACCAGGAGCAGACGATTTAGTATTTTTCTTCAGTTACAAAAGTTACTCACTTTACACCATTACCACCATTGAAAAGTTTGAGCTTCTAATTTTACTTCAAGATAAAAATACCAAAAATAATTAATTGCATCCCGAAAAAATTCTGTGGCACTATGTCCTATATGTAATGCAGTATTGATTGTGCATGCACAGAAAGCAAAATGAATTATTTTGAATTACTTTTTGTGTTAATTAGACATATGTACACACGATTAAACACCAATTATTGCTCAAATGATGGATATCATTTATGCCCTGTCGGTGTTGGGGCATCTTTAAACAATTAAAAAAAAAAATAAAAAAATATATATTGTCCTTCTTCCCTTAGATCATAGGGGTCGTAAGAATTGATGACCGTGACTGGTGATTTGTAGAGCATACCTTCTGATAATTAATATACTTACAATTTATCTACATTACTTATACTTACCATCTATCACTTCTTCTTCAAAACCAGATCTGAAAATCAACAACAGTCCCGTCAAAAATATTTTGCTTTTTTATCTCCTTTAAAAGATATGCACAGATAAATCATTCAATCTCAAAGCTAGAAGGATCATGATAAAAATTCAATTACCCGGTATCAAATACAAATGAATTCCACTTTGAAACTGAATATGTTCGGGGAATAACCAATTCACCTGATTTTTCAGGTTTGTCTATGGTTTAAAAAAAAAAAGCATAACACATTTGGACTTTTGTCTATCATGAAATAATTTCACTAAAACAACGAATATTTCAGCTACAGTATTGTGTGTTTTAATATCATAACTCCAATTAGTGTTAATTAATTACTCATTATTAATTATATAATAAGGTTTACTTGTCAGCTTGTTACCAAATCTGGGGCTGCAGTGGCTGAGTGGTTAACATGTCCTAACATATTACCACAAGCTCTCCACCTCTCGCTTGCTAGTTTGAATCCCATTTGGGACAGTTGCCAGTAGTTTTTTCCGGGAACTCCGGCTTTCCTCCACTATATAAACCTATATAGGCACATCCTTTAATGACCCTAGCTATTAAATGTTAATAGACTATCAAACCAAATGTTACCAAATCTCTCGCTACTTTTTCACTTACTTTTCCAGCTCAGCCTTTCTGGTCTCAAAGAATCCAAACAGGAGGTAGTTAAAAAGCTCAATACTTCCACCATTGTATCTGCTGTCAATTCCTAAAAGTAAAAATCAAAAATGCAATTCATGGACAGTATTACAGCAATAGAGTCCTCCTGTACATACAATTGTAGTTTCTGCAATCATGCAGCAATTTTGCTGTTATAGATTTCATATGCAAATTGCACTCTGAGGCATGGAAAAGACAACTGTATGTGTTAGACAATTATGCAATGACATTAATAGATATGCCAAACATTGTCAATAATGACATCAATTATGACACATTACAGTAAGTACGTTCCTGTGATTATAATGGCATAATAATAATGGTGGGTTGTTTTTTTTTTAAATAAAAATTTGATCTAAATGAAAAGATGAAAGAAAAATAATCAAACATAGGTATGTCAATCAGACAGGGTTATATCTCAACCCTCATGTAAGATTTTGGCTGGTCAACTATAAGGTTCTTTTATGCCATACATGATACAAATGTTCTTTTCTTGTATGTTTACCTGCTATACACAGAATAGTGTCAGGTTTGTCGGTACTCTCATCTGGTCCTCGCAGTAGGCTCTGGACATTTCTAAGTCTTGTACCACTGAAATTAAAACATACATCAAAATAACTGCAGAAGGGGATGTTATTATAATTTTTATAAGATATAGACAAAGTGTATATCACATTATACGTTAACTTTTTCCATACTTTTGTCGACTTCAGTTAATAGGACTCTACCCTCCCTTTTCCCCATTATAGACTCTAGTCAACACTTGATATTGACATTCTTTCTTCACAGTAAATTTCCTATTACATTCAAATTTTCGATGGCATGTGACAAATATTAAAAGCATTTTAAGTCCAAAACAAACTTTCTGGATGCTCAAATAATATTTATTTCCACTATGTGTCAGAAAAACAAAATAAATCAAAAAGATATTATCAGCATAAACAAAATATGGCGCCTCAGTTTGTTGCACCTTCACTCTATATATATTGCGATATCAAATTTATCAAATGACAAATATTGAAATAATTGCACTAACCTTAGCATGTTTGAATTAAATAAATTAACACACAAGAATTTGACATTTTGTCTGGCAATTTCTCAATTGTTTGTTTGTTTGTTTGATTAAATAACGTCCTATTAACAGCCAGGGTCATATAAGGACAGCCTCCCATGTATGTGGGGAGTAGCATGCGTGTAGTGCAAGGTGCTTGTTTTGGGAGACTGCGGTATGTTTGTGTTATGTCTTCTTGTATAGTGGAACTGTTGCCCTTTTTATAGTGCTATATCACTGAAGTATGCTGCCGAAGACACCAATCATCACACCTGGTCACATTAAACTCAGACAACAGGCGAACCAGTCGTCCTACTCCTTGTATGCTGAGTGCTTAGCAGGAGAATTGAATTGAACTGGGCAGGCGAAAAGATAGGAAATGGAGTAGGAAGAGCAAAGTATGTAGAGAAAGCATAGAGTGAGGAGTCGTCTGCTATACCTATATGTCTATTAATTTGGAAGACAACTCCTAGATCCTAATAGGTCCTATCATGGCATTGTCTAGCAGTAACTAGCCCTAGGCTACCCATCAAGAGCAGAGGGAAAGGAATTAAGGAACCTAGCCTATCAATATAGCAGGAGCAGAAACTACCACTTTTATAAACTTTGGTGTGTCTCGGCCACCGGACAGAACCCAAAGCCTACCTCACAGGAGCGAGCACTCAACAGAAGGTCAAAAGTGAGGCGGTGTCAAGGGAAACGTTAGGAAGAATAAAGTAAGTTAGGAAGAAGAGAAAAGATAAGATCCCAAATTTAGTCACCTTTTACGATCATGCAATAGGGGCGTCAGGTGTAATTCTAATGCCCTTACCTGCAGGGCAGGCAATTTCTCAAGAATTTCCGGGGATGAGACTATATTATAATAACTACCTCCAAGACGGAATCAACTATGAAAGATCGAAGCATGACCAGCAGTCAGCAACAGAGACCATATATCATGCTACAGCTTTGAATAAGTTTGTACACTAGTACCACCCAGATTATTAGTGTAACAGGCGAGAGTAGTGCTGCCAGTAGGGCTTGTATCTGCGACCCAGGACTTTGCCGCTTTACCGACTGACGTTTAAGGAAATTCCTGCTAGCGCTAAGCTAGGAGGCAACCATATTACTTTTCCATTTAAAACGTGCCACACTACCCCGCTTACTTGTGTTCCCCATCAAACACAAACCAACCTATGTAGTCTGGTTCAACACCGGACTTTGACTTTACAAACAGATAGATGTCTGGTGTAGGGCCAGACCACACTACTATATCAAAACTGGAATTTGCTTTCAGCTGCTATTTAAAAAAAAAAGTTTAAAATCTGCTACAAACATGACTAAAGAATGCGACATTACTTTATTTTACTAGATTAAAATTTGTTATTGTTTAATGACAAGTTTTCAGTACAAACCTAACAAAAGGTGAAAACGTCTCAATCTTGATGTTTCTTCTGGCAGAAGAAGGTCGCTTCGAAGTTCTTGACATCTTAGCGTCCTTAGTGAGACAAAACGGTCGCCATTAATTTTTTGACGCTTAAAACATTGAAAATAAAATCGACAAAGGCATAGTTATGGATAATTGGATATACACTTCTAAAACATAAGATGTTCTTCAACTAAATATATTAATTTGAACAATAATTTATCATTAATACTTAACGTCAAATGAATCCATAAATTCTATTTTTCATTATTATTTTTTTCATTTGCATTGATGTAAGCATATTTAAAATGTTACTAGTGCGCATGTCAACCAAAAGTAGCAGGTATCAGAGTACCGTATAGATTTGTATAAAATTCAGAAAAATAAGGCGCATAGTATAAGTATGTTTTAACTATTTCTATACAAAAAAAAAGCATACTTATCTATTTATCTTTTGTTTTGTTTTTAAGCTTGTGAAAATCCTGGTACAGAAAAATCAACTTAAAAAATGCTGAAAGATTGAGAAAACAAAATTTAACACAAAATTTTGCCCCTCAAATTACATTCTTTCTTGAATATGCTGATAATATTGATTGATTGACGCTATAGTACGTCAATCAAACAATTCCAATGTCAGGGACAATTTTTTGAAGCAATTATTTTACCACATAGCCACAATTCAAAGCAAGATATGACATAAAACAAGGACTATATGAGAATCCTTGCATCAATTCCAGTGTTGGCAATATGCTGGATCAATTTGCAATGGCGAAGCCTGGCGGACCGACGCTGCGATTCTCGTCTGACAATCATGTTTAAAATAGTTCATAAACAGACAGTCATCCGCACATCAGACCTAACACCACTCAATCGACTGTCCATATACTCCCACTCTCTTTCGAAACTCTCTCCTGTAAAACCTCCACACGTAAAGAATCTTTTTTCCACGCACCATATTCAACTGGAATTCTCTCCCTCCCGAATTAGCAACAAGTGCTACGTACCCTCTCCTCCTTCAAGACTGGACTATCAAAATACAAAAATAATTAATCTTTCACACACAAGCTTTGCCACACCCAACTTGCAAAATCTTCATTCTGTTGAAGTAGGCAAGAACATGGTAAAACTAGAATTCATTTATTTGCATTTTTACATCCACAAACAAGGATCGATAACAAATTACAAATATAACATTACATGTATAACACAATCATAATAAAACAAGAACATCTTATGCATTCAGTAAGAACGCCTTCCTCAGTTCAAACGACTTTTTAATGAAGAGACCCAAATCCTGCAGAAGTTGTGGTTCATTAGATGACAATAACTTTATTAAATCTTCATAATATGTGAACATAGAATTAATTTTGTATTTAGATAAGAAAGTTTTTCTTTCAGTAGAATTTACTGAACACTTGAGGATGAAGTAAGCTAGCTTCATCCTCTACAATATTGCAAAATTTGCATAACCGGTGCTGGCGAGGTATCTTTTTTGTCCCGCCAACTTCAATTTCTAGGTTGTGATTGCTGATCTGAAGTTTTGCCAACAATTTTCGATATTCAAAACTTTTCAAAGAAAGATAACACAATGCTTGAGTATTAATGAAACAGTCTAGTGTATACTGTCCTAATTCGGTCCTGGAATCAGCATTTACTGCATATTTTCCAACCCCAATTAAGGGCCATTTTGCAAAATTTTAAATTTATTTGTTCAAATGGCGTTTTATCTATTATTGAAAATTCGTCAAATGTTGAATATTCACACACGCTCTTTTAATTGCATTTGCAATCTTACTGTAAAAGTCAACATACCATATTCAGAATTATATGTTAAGATTGGTCTGACTAAAGAATTATACAAGAGAGAAAGGGAACGAAGAATGAACACATTTTCCGATACTGACAGAAGATTAAACAGTTCATACTTACCGATGTACGTTTCTCTTTCTCATCGTCAGCATCGAAAATAATATTGTTCACAATACACACCGTGTGAACCAACAAAGAGAGGGAAAAGACATTTGGATTGTGATTTTCAAAATCTATATGTATCAATAATGTATTTCTAGGTGTTCAGGCATATGAGTGCATCAATAGTTACAAATATCGAGATGTATGAAATTGTTTTCAAAACGCTACATAAATATATTCGTTGTTTAGCATAACAATGAACATAATTATTAAAGCAAAAAAAAAAAAAAAAAAGAAAAAAAAAGAAGTTGATGCATTTTCAATTTGATAACCGCATTGACAGTGCCGATAATCTAATAAATTTGATAAAAATAGGTCATTGTTTAAAGTACTGCATTTGTACCTAAGTCTGGCATGTAAAATATCAACGATTAGATTTCCAATAAGATAGTAATTTTGAATTGAAGGTCTGGCAGTGTTTATTGATTTCTTGAACACTGAATACGAAAAACTTTGTCGGATCTGCAAGTCAAGTTGGTCCCATAGTTGAATAGTAGTCGAAAAAAGATAAGTTGGAAAGCTGTAACCGGAAATTAGACAAAAAAATAGTTATTTGGAGTTGAATGGGTTATAATCGGAGTTTTCAGGCACTAATGGAAGCAATCATTTGGTCACATAATCGGGGGTTAGTTTTCACTAATTTTATATAAAAAAAAATGATTGTAATTTTCTCTTGGACCGACGATTTACAAGGGTTTCTAATCCACTTTCAGAATATATAATGATAATCTACTACAGCATAATGATGGTAAACCTATTATTATTCTGGCAATTTCTGATTGAAGTTTTTCTAATTCATCTGCGTCACCATGCAAGAGAATTCAAATAATGGCAACATGTATGATTTGTTAATTTTAATTTAGTGTCTTCCTATCCAATATATATTTAAGCATTTTTTTTTTACATTTTAAGAACGCCATTTTTTAGATATATTTTTACAAATTTGGTCAATATGGTGGCTCCATTTACAATTCGAGTCAATAGTAACTCCTAGATGCTTATGGTTTTCAACAAATTCAACGCTAACAACATTAAACTTTAGTTCGATAATATGGTCATGTTTAATAGAATAAGTAGAGCTTCCGTTTTCAATGGATTAGATTTTACCAACCATTTATCAGCCTAATTTTTAATTGTACATATGTATCTAAATTGTTATTAATTTTCGTTTCAATTTCTGATAATGAAGTTTCAGAACATAATAATAAAGTATCATCAGCAAATAGTTTCGACATACTTTCTAGATTGTCAGATATGCCATTTATGTACAAAATAAATAATAATGGACCCAAAATTGACCCTTGCGGAACACCAGCATCTGTAGCTTTAACGGAAGATTTACTCTTGTTGTGAGATTGCTGATATAGTTTTTTAAAACAAATTTCGAAGTTTTCCAACAATACCATAATTTGCTAGTTTTACATACAGTGCCTTGTGCCATACCCGATCGAACGCCTTTGAAATATATATATAAAAAAGGTAAGATTTTCACACAATGTACAGTAGAATGTCCTGTCTGAAAACCAGATAGATATTTATGTATTAACGAGTTTTCAAGCAGATAATTATGCATATGTTTGACACCTAATCGTTCGAATACTTTACGGTAAGGATACAGGTCTATTATAAACATATGAGTGTTTCTTTGGGTAGATACCAGTGTCCAAAGAAGATCTACATATAAGCGATAGAGGATTCAGGCTTTACAGAGAGCAATATTTTTTATCGTGTTGTGACTTTTTTTTATAAGAGACAGTTTTCTTTTTTTTTCTTCTTTTTTTTTTTTTTTTTTTTAAAGAATAAAGTAATTTCAATATTGTAAGAGCGATTAGAGAGATTTAACTGACGTGATTTTGGGCACATAATTTTCTGTCACACTGTTGCGTAATTTTGTCGTATCGCGCACGTCGCTCTTCGCTTGCTATTGTCGCACTGTCGCTATTGACATGACGCATTGTCCACCATTTTATGTTTCTATGGTACCCGTTATTGAAACATGTGATGTGTCAAAATCATAGACATTCAATTGATTCTGAAGCTGATATGTTATTGCCTTAAAAAATAACATTTTCGGAAAATAATGGCTCCAGGCACATATATCTACAGTCTCCACAGGGATATGAGAATTAGTTACAGTTTATATCATTATGGACCATTTTTAGACGTTTTAGGGGTCTAGATAAAAATTCGGTGAAAACCCTATTCTACATTGTACTATACACGTAAAGATGGAAAGTTCCCAGAGACAAAACTTCTACCCCACCTAGCTTTGCGGCTAAAATCACATTTCTAGCAAGTCTCCACAAAAACGATTACTACGGTTGGAAAGAGCAATATTTTTCCTTTCAAAATCATCCTACACGACTATATAAAGTGTCGTCACCAAGACGATAGCAGCCCCGTTTCAACAAAAGTAACAATTTGATTTGCAACGTTGTATGAGCCGCTAATGGTAAGCCGTATCAAAGGCCTTCTAATATAATTCATATAATCCATGTCATTTAAAATATTTTTACCTATTTAAAATTGTGATGAAAAGTATAACTTTTAACGATAAGCTAATTTAACGTTTGGGGTCCACAAAACTGTTAAACCGATTTACATTAGATAAATAAATGATAACAAATTAAAAAAAAACTGTTTCGGTTAAGGAATGTACAATGTTGCATATTTTAAAGGCACACTAACTTTTCCAAACAGAAATTAGGTGTATATATGAAGTTTCTTAAAAAAATAACATCACAAAACGTATAGATCTAGTCTAACCCACTTATATTGAATTCGGATATATTGATAGTATGAACAAATATACAACCCCCTTCCACATTCCTATATCATATATATCTGACTGTTTACCGTCTGGCGCAGTGATAGTAAATTAAAGATGCTCCACCGCCGACAGAGCATAAATGGTACCCATCATTTGAACAATAATTGGTGTTTAAACGTGTATATATATGTCTAGTTAACTCAAAAAATAATATAAAATAATTGATTTTGCTTTCGGTGCATGCGCAATCAGTACTGCATTCCATATAGGACATAGTGTTACGAATTTTTTTCGGGATGCAATTAATTATATTTTCAATATTTTTTATTTTCAAGTAAAAGAAAAAGCTCATGCATTTCAATGGTGGTAATGGTGTAAAGTAAGTTAGTTTCATAGCTGAAGAAAAATACTAAATCGTCTGGCCCTGTTTTTTGAGAGAGAAAAATTATTATTTTTCAGCGGTGGAGCATCTTTAGATAAAACGCGCTGTAAATAGGAAGACGACAAGATACAAGAAGATTTATTTAAAAGTCGGTTTCACATTAACATATAAAATTATCTACCAGAGCTATTTTCCGACAAAACGGGAAATACAAGACGACCCGCGTTATGAAAATTTACAATATTTAATTTCTTTAAATTAAACTGTTCAGAAACTGGTGATAAGTGTAGCATTAACGGTAAGCTTATAACTTTTGCGACTCTAAAAAATTATTGTTCTCATTTTACATTTCCATTTTAAAAAAGTAGAGTTTTGGAAAAGTACATGTAGGGCCTTTAATCAAAGGGAAATAACTCTGACAGTCTCGTGAAACCAATGTGTGATCCCCATCATATTTTACACAAACAAACAAAAATAGATTAAACAATTCAACAATTATTTAGATTTACATAGTCAATATTGATAATCTTCCCAGGCAGACATTTGTGTTTGTATTAAACATTTTTACAATCGACCATTGTCATGAGCATATTCCGAAATAAAGGAAAGTCTTTACCCCTGGAGGAACCCCATTTTTGGTCGTTCGGAACACATTTAGACATTCGGATTACCTCTAGATCAGTAAATTCCACACGAAGAAGATCGCACGCTAAGGACCTACGAATGATAGGAATCGCATCGAAAAACTATCGATGTAGCTTACACGGTATGCATTTCAATCATTGTAAATTGTTTTATAAGATTTTTGGACAAGATATATCGTTAAGAAATTGATTGGTTTTATATCGAACCTTTTTAATCGTTCGTTGTTAGAAGTGAGTGACATAAAGCGCCTTGTCAACACAGAATGCATCTGGGGCTGTAATTAGGGGTAATTAAGCATGCATTTCTTGATTCATTTTGATAGTGAGTTTGGTGTTTACATATTTACATATTTATATAGTACTTTGACTATGTACACTGTTATTATTGATATGAGTTCAATGTATCACTTTTTCATATTTTTCTATAAGAACGCTTAACAGTAAATTAACTAAACTAGGGCCCAATAGACTAATAATTATACTAAACTCACAAGTCAACAGATCATTTTCCAGTTGTCCCTGAGATGTTAATGAGTTTGATGTTAAATTCATGAGACCCTCTGATCACCTCTCACTTCTGACTGATTCTGACAATTGTGGACCACTTTTCCATTGCTGTTATCAAGGATTTATAAGTGAGAAGGATTCGTGACTGTCTCTTTACACTACTGAACACCACGCGAGACGCCTATGACACGGGAATAATAACCGTTTTTCTCAACAAATACTTGTCTTATCGAGTCAAACGAAACACCAATGTAAAATTTATTAAATTTCACAACGTTTATCACTTGCTTTAAGAACGGAAGATTTAGGAGACAAGTCTTAAATCTTCGTTAAAAAATACGACAGCTCATGAAATGATGGCCCCGCTTCAGAAAGTAAGTTGGTAACACACGGACCCGCAAGCTACATCAAAGGCTGCGCCGGCGGATATCAAAGGAAAATCAGTCGTCGCCCAAAAGCTCCTACGTTGTACTCCACCAAAACCCAGTGTGACTTATCCTTCTCATATACGTCCTTGCTGAGATGTTAATGAGTTTGATGTTAAATTCATGAAATTCACGAGACCCTCTGATCACCTCTCACTTCTGACTGATTCTGACAATTGTGGACAACTTTTCCATTGCTGTTATTTACATTTGATATAAAATGTGTACAGTGCATTGTATATTTTCAAAGGACTTAACTGATAAAAATAGCTCTTGCCAATCTAAATCTCAACAACAAACAGCTAGGGAGTAGCATCCTCGGTCCACAACACTCAATGCTACTTGTTACTATTACTGACGATATATCCATCCCTCTCATAGTAAAACTGGAGGCAGTTCAGGAGAAAAAACTGACCAATCAAAAGCCTGAGACTACTTTTGAAGATTGCTGGAAAGGATCAAATTTTGTGTCTCCTGTTGCCTCCACTTTTACTATAAGATATAGTCCAGGCCCTGATTTCTCGAAACAAACTTAAGTCAAAAACTGACATAAGTCATAAATTTTCATATAAGTTACTTAAAGTGAACAGTCGGGCAAGGATGGCTAAAGTCGGTAAAAATGGTGTGAATGTATCCAGTATAATTTCTTATGAAATGGAAAAATAAAATCTCTCGTCAAAATCTGTATGTGTACGAAGAAATTAATTTAAAGTATGGAAATTCTAAACCGTCCTCCCGGCTCACTATGTCCGTGGTTACATTTCCACGCAGCCTCGCTTTCAATGCTTTCAACTTTTCTTTACTTTAATGGTCAGAACTGGGAAACTAAGGAGAACTTGACCGTCGTATTAATATGTGAGAACTTTTGGAAGGCCAATGAACGCATTTAGACTGGTTTTCTTTGCCCGACTATTCACTTTAAGGAGAAAAACTTTAAGTTTTGACTTAAGTCTTCACTTAAGTTTCGAGAAATCGGGGCCAGGGGTAGATATAATGTCAGTGATAGTAGCCCCTTGAAGGTGGGGAGTAGTGGCTAGTACAGTACTAGAGAAAACCTAGTCCCGAGAGTATCCAGATTTTTCACCAAGCGTTTAGCTGCCATAGATTTTGAAAGTCAATTTGCCTATGGGGTGCTTCATTCTGGTGAAACCATGCAGACTACAATTAGTCTCCACTCTCCATCTATCTGATCATGACCGGATGTTGGTTTCCAGACGATAACTAAGGATTGATGTGTAACCCTGGTCAATACTAGCCACAATATATCACTGTGCTATAGAAAAACTTCTCTTTAGCTTGATTGGTTGATCTTTAGACTAGTAACAGGGGTACTCCAACAATGTTAGAGGTATAGCACGACGAGACACTTTTGATCATTACGTCGTGTCTAACGCACATCAGAAGTTTCTCAATATCGAGATCTAATATTATTGGATTAGTAACAGGGGTAGAATTTAATTTTTAAATCCACTATACATTTTCGGCATGTTGGTAAAATTTCAACTTGCCAAATCAGAAATTTGCTTGACGCTTTGGAAGTAAAATCGAAAGCAACCAAATTCATTGACATTAATTATATTTATTACTTGTTGGTAATAATAAATGTTGGAACATTTTAGCATCACTGTATATTATAGTGTAACAACAATTTATTTTCAGAATGTGGCATTTTGTGCAAATGAAAATTAGTTACATATGATTGAAGTGTCACTCACGTTTTTCTAAGCTCACATGTACTAGTGGACAGTAGGATTGATAATCTTAACAAAAGTAGAGTAAATGACATGAAACAAGTCAATGTCTCAAGGTCCGTATGGTACCATGTTTGGACATCTGATTCTCTGACTGTCTATATATAATAACAACTAATGCACCCGCTAGCTGAAAATTGCAAGTACAATATTTTTCAACATGCCATTTCAAAAATCAACTCACATTTGGCCAGTTAGCGAGTGTTAATTTCATACCCTGTAGTAATTCAGAGGTCTTAAGTTTGATCCCTGGCAGAGGCAGTGATTCAGAATGCTTGTTGAAACCATAGTTATACGCAATACCTAATCAATTAATCAATCATGGTTAAGAAAATTTAACTGTTGATCCAATCGAGGAGGTACTATATAGCTTCGTTGAATGCCTTGAGACTTTAAATGTAAACACCAGAAGCTGTACCGTGGATCTGCAATAATGTGGATACTGATCATAGTCTGGAAAACTCATATTCTAGAGTTCATGGAATGGATTTGATTATTGACTAAGGCAGCTGAACCAAACTGAAAGGCAGTTATCTTGGATTTTGTCAGTTAAAATTTGCTGTTATTTCAAAAAGAGTACTATTTTATATGGAGGTACCTCTTGGTCACTGTCATGTATAGCATTCTAAGAATTTTGGAATGATCAGTAAACAACTTGGCTGATAGGCAGCCATCTTGGATTTTGACACTAAAGTAATCATATAAGTTTTGAAGATATGTCTTCCTTAAATTAAGTTTGTAGGGAACCATCTAATTGGTCTTTTTATTAGTTTTGCATAAATAATAACTAATTTTGGAATAAACCCAGTCACAACATAAGGCGGATAAAGGCCATTTTGAATTTGACAATTTTTATGTTTCCTATATGTATTCAATTTTCAAAGAAGAGGAAATAAAAGAAGCTATAGGATAAAGCAGAGAAACTTTTCCCTAATTGAGTCACATACAAAACTGAAGGCTAAATTGTTCCATTGTAGGCATTATTATTTTTATTGCAAATCTATACAGTTTCGATTGTTTTGGTCTTATGCCGCGCAATTGAAATTGAGATCTCAAAAGGGGGTAGGCGCTTATTGGGTTGAATATGGTAGTTGGTGTCCATTAGAGGTGTAACGATTCACCGATGCATTAATGTATTGCATTGCTAAGTGGTGCATCAATGTATCGTGTGCAACTAATTAGTATGGCGATACTTAAAAATCAAAATTGAAAATTTGATTATCTCCCTTGATCAACGTTAGCCAAACATTTGTTAATAGCAAAATGGCGAAATCTCACAAGGAGCAAAACTAAACTTGTGTCAGGGCCTGTTGTCTACAAAGCTTTTTCCTGGTTGTCTACTAGATCTAATAATGGAACATGGGAAATGGATAAAACTCATGTCAAGAAATCTCTGTCATTGTCACAAAATATCGTGATACGTATCGTATCATGAACCCTGTATCGTGATACGTATTGTATCGTCACATACCTTGAGATACACAGCACTAGTGTCCATGTCACGTATAGATTATACAATGTACGTACCAGCAGAGAGTATATATAAAGTCATGATGATATACAGTGCATCAGATAAGTTTAGAGGGGTAGGTAATTGAGCATATACTTAAACTTTTAAAAAGGGGATGCTTATATAACTTTTGACTTTTATGGGAATCCAAATTTTAAAGATGCTCCACCGCTGACGAATGGCATTGTTTCGCTATCAAAAATAGGAGCAGACGATTTAGTATTTTTCTTCAGTTGCCAAAGAGACTTACTTTACACCATTACCACTATTGAAAAGTTTGAGCTTCTAATTTTACTTCAAGACAAAAATATTGAAAATAATTATGTGCATCATGAAAAAATTCTGTGGCGCTATGTCTTATATGGAATGAAGTATTGATTGCGCATTCACTTAAAGCAAAATAAATATTATCCGCCAATGAAGTTGGCGGGGGATATACAAATGGGTCCGTCGTTCGTACGAATGGTTTTCGGAGCATACTCTAAAACCATAGAGATTATTTCCACGAAAACTTCATACACACATTTTGGTCTTATGGTCTAGTAGTGCCTTTTGCTATTTTTAGGTTTTCATTTTTTGCATTTTTCCGTAACCATGGAACATTGCTGAAAATATCACATTTTTGTACCAGGTTCGTTTCCGGAGCATAACTCTAAAACCAGAAAGATATTTCACGAAACTTCATAGACACATTGGTCTTATGGTCTAGTAGTGCCTTTTTGCTATTTTAAGGGTTTTTACTTTTTGTATTTTTTTCTATAACCATGGAAACATTGCTGAAAATGGCAGTTTTTGTGTAAGAATCGTTTCCGGAGCACAACTCTAAAACCAGCAGAGATATTTCCATGAAACTTCATAGACACATTGGTCTTTATGGTCTAGTAGTGCCTTTTGCTATTTTAAAGGTTTTCACTTTTTGTACTTTTTTTCTATAACCATGGAAACATTGCTGAAAATGGCAGTTGTTTGTGTAAGAATCGTCTTCCGGAGCATAACTCTAAAACCAGCAAGAATATTTCCACGAAACTTCATAGACACATCTTTTTTATGGTCTAGTAGTACCTTTTGCTGTTTTTAGGGTTTTCATTTTTTTGCACTTTTTCCAATAAGCATGGAAACATTGCTGAAAATCATATTTTTTGTACCAGTTTCATTTCTGCAGCATAACTGGGAAAACCAGAAGAGATATTTCCACGAAACTTCATAGACACATTGGTCTTATGGTCAAGTAGTGCCTTTTGCTATTTTAAGTTTTTCACTTTTTGTCCTTTTTTCTATAACCATGGAAACATTGCTGAAAATGGCAGATTTGTGAAAGAATCATTTTCGGAGCACAACTCTAAAACCAGCAGAGATATTTGCATGAAACTCCATAGACACATTGTTCTTATGTCTAGTAGTGCCTTTTGCTATTTTTTAGGTTTTCACACTTTGTGCTTTTTTCTGTAACCATAGAAAACATTGCTGAAAATATCATATTTTTGTAGCAAGTTCTTTTCCGGAGCATAACTCTAAAACCAGCAGAGATATTTCACGAAACTTCATAGACACATTCTTTTTATGGTCTAGTAGTACCTTTTGCTGTTTTTAGGTTTTCATTTTTTGCACTTTTTTCGTTACCATGGAAAACATTGCTGAAAATATCATTGTAATGGTAAATGTTACTTTGCAAAACTCACCCATCTTTGTGTATATAATCTAATATAAATGTCAAGGCTGTATACCTGATTCAACCAATTGCAGCCCCGCTCTACTTGAATTATACTCCATTTTTCTTTAGCTCAACAGAGTCTCCACAATCAAACTTACTTCAGCTTTGATAGGGATGCTTATATAACTTTTTGACTTTTATTGTATCCAAACTTAAAGATGCTCCACGGCTGACAAATGGCATTGTTTCGCTTATCAAAATAGGAGAAGACGATTTAGTATTTTCTTCAGTGCCTAATGAGACTTACTTTATACACCATTACTACCATTGAAAGTTGAGGCTTCTAAATTACGTTACCAAGAGAAAAAAGATATAGGAAAATAATTATGTGCATCATGAAAAAATTTCTGTGGCGCTATGGTCTTATATGGGGAATGACAGTTATTGATTGCGCGCATTCACTTAA
>SAYR01009332.1:1882629-1953911 GCA_004382745.1 Argopecten irradians irradians
CAAAATAAATTATTTAATATTATTTTTTGTGTTAATTAGACATATATATATACATGATTATACACCAATTATTGTTAAATTGATGAATATTGTTCATGCTCTGTCAGCGGTGGAGAATCTTTAACAGATCTGTCAGAAAAAGTTATGTGAAATTATACTGTATTTATAACCAATTGTGCAACTAACTGCTGCAGACTCTTGAGTATGACTGGAATTCTTTTGATAATTATCAAATTTCATGTGATTTTATTTCTGGATGTAATTTTACATAAGCAGCCATAATAAGTGGTTTGTGTAATACAAATAATGTAGAGGTGATTAGTATGTGCATCTGTACATACCATTATTAGGGGTAATTAACAAATATTAATGGGTATTTTACCTGTGCACGTATCCTACAGAATCACTGTATGTAATGTAGGAAATCAAATGGATTTACATCAGAAGTATTTGGTATTCATATAAAATTGATCATTTTGACAACCCAGGGAAATTTAAAAAAAAAAAAAAAAAGATTTTGAATATATTGGATAAATTTAGAGAGAAAATAAGAAGGAGATAATTAGTAATCAAATTAATAGTATTCAGGGAGATCATTTCAGAATTTTGATGTAATTTGTATCAAGTCTGCTTATTGACAAGGTGATTTAAATTTGATCTTATTTGGATTTGGTCAAGTTCTTACTAATATCATAATATACAGGGAATCAATATTAGTGAGAATTAAACGTCCAATTTGTCTTTTGTCAAATGGACTTTAACATTATTACTATACACAAGGCAGGATATATACCAGTACATGCAAGACTTTTAAATTTAGGTCATCCATGTAAATTTATCACAAACAATCTACTACTTATATATGTTCCCCATATAAGTAACTGAACAACAAGTTCATAATTACGTTGTTAGATTTAATCTTTTCTTTATGATGCATTAATCCTTTATAGTATTCATACACATTATAGTATGTATCATACATGTATTGTTTATTATATATATATCTATTTGTATATCTTTCATTATCTGTAATGGTGTTGAGACAATATATAAATGAATTGATACGACTATTACGGTAGAAAATATCAATAGGTGAATTCAATACCAATCAGTATAGTAGATTTATGTACCTGACGTCAACTAGCTGTGTAGTTCTCAGTTGACCTACAATGGGGTATATAGGATTTGTAACTTTGCCAAATATTTAATCTACGTATCAACTTCTCAAGAAGCGTTTTGTTTTACACCCAAACTGCCAATCATGCATGGCACGAGTGTCCCAATATGGACGTAGTGTACTATACATGTCGTTTTGTGTACAGTGTAAGTTTAGTGGTGACCTTGACTTAAAAATCGTACATGCTATTGAAGCTCACTAGCCTTTGTCATGTAAAAATTGTTGGGAGTTATGAACGTTAAGTATATACTTAGACTAGGAGCAAGTACACTTATACACAAAAAAGGGAATATATATAATGTATGTACATAGTAGCTGAATATGGAAGATGACAGGTAATTATATGATAGTGATCAATTCTTAATTCAGATCAAATACCTGGCATTTCATTTGTTGATATTTCTGTTTTGTGTACTGTTATACTTAAACTGAATCTTCAATGTTGATATAACTGTCACCATATATTATGTACTATAATTTCTGATTGGTTGAAAATATCAACATTTTAGCAAATTTCAGGAATAATTAGTATATAGGGGGATTGATGAAGGTATATCAAACAGCAGAATATTGGTTGCCATGATAACTCCATCCTTCCATTAACCATCCAACAATTCATGACTTCTTCATTACTACTCATCAGAACCTAACCAAATTTGACTGATGGCTTTGAACACACCCATCCTCCCCTCCCCTTCGTAAGGACCAATAACTTTCAGTCAGGACCGGTAACTTTTAGGGTCAATCGGTCCTTAGGACCAGCTGGAAAAATCCTTAAGGGAGAACACTGCCTCCCCACCTCCCACTTTCTCTGGTAGTTTTGAACAACTAATTCCCACCCCACTCCACACCTTGCTCCATCCCACATGCACCCACGCCCTTCCCTGGTAGCTTTGAACAGTCCCTACCCCCCACTCCCATCCAAGCATATTTGTATTATATAAACAACTTCTTGTCTGCTGTTATATAGAAATGAGCGGTGTCAGGATTCATAATTGTACAAATGCTTGGAGGTTACCTCCCTGTGGGGTGGAGCATAAGCCAATGGGATAGAAGGAAAGGAAATAGATTTGTTTCTAAAAGTAATACATGCATAATTTACTTATATAGCATGGCAGAAATATCAAATATTTGAAACTTTAAATAATAGGGCTTTCCACTTTCACCTGGCTTTGCCTTCCTCCCCCCAGGGGCCTGAGAGTGGAAACAATTAAAAGTGGTCATGAACAGAGAGTGGTAGATGAAGTTTTCATGTCCATCCTGCTGATCAAACTTATGCTGGATTGATGAATGATTTCAACACTACATTACTCCATCAAGATTTGAATACTTTATGATTGCAGAACCTGACAGTCAGTGACCATGGCGACGTGTGGACAAGGATGTTAGTGGCGATGGGTTCGACGTTTCGACGAAGAGATTAACTGGTCTGTCTCAGGGTTCTCTTTATGTCCCTGACACAACCAGGCATGTTGGCTGTGGATGTCCTCGCACAGAAACTTCGGGAACAAACCATTGATGAACAATCCGCCAAAACATCACAAATTAAGCTGGTAAGTTAAAGAAAACAGGAAATAAATCTGTAATAAATTGGTGATTTAGTTCCCCTGAAATTTGTTATCGGTCATTTATTGGATCGCAAGTGATTCAGGTGGCCTAACATCATGATCATTTGTCCTCCACCTCTGAGCTGAAACATACATGAAGTGGTAGATACTCACTGCAGTTTGGTGATTTTTCTCTGGATATTCCTGTTGTTCCCCTCCTCTTAAAGTGTACACATTAACGTTTCCTTAGTTTAACATCCTGTTAACAGCCAGGGTCATTTAAGGATGTGCCAGGGTTGTTGGTTGAGGGAGACTGGGTTCCTGGAGAAAAACCACGAACCAGCTCACTCTCTGCTGTCAATACCTGGCAACTAACCCACATAGGATTTAACCTCACAACCCAGATGTGAAGAACTTATGATAATATGTCGAGACATTTTATATAATTAATTACTTGAGCTGGGCCACCGTGGCCCCACCTCTTAAGCTCATACTTTTTGGTGTTATATCTCCATAACATAAAAAATCTATTCAAGTTAATCCTTAAATAAACCATGGGATTGATTCCCAGGTTATAATTGGTGTCTTAAATTTCCAGAATTTGTACCCATATTTCTGATTTTGTGCAAAACCCACCAAAAAATAAAGTTGTTATTTGTTTGCATTGCTTGAGGGCACATTTTTAAAACTGATAAAAAGTTTTGGAGAAGGCGCCGATTTTATATGGTTGGTCGGGATGCCTTAACACAAATATTTTTTTGTATGGCCTAAAGTGTGTTGAAATTGGTCATTTGGTACCTTAAAAAGTGTTCTTATTAAGCAGGTGATCTTTGTACAGAGGTGGTCTTTATATAGAGGTGGTCGTTAAGCCAGGTTTTACTGTATAATTGTATACCTTATAAAAACATTAACTGATAACAATGAATCTTTAAACTCAATTCACAATGACATTTTAAAGATTGAATTTTCACTTGCATATTTGCTGAATGCAATGTATGCAGAACACTAAATGACAACTGTTACCCTTCATTTTGATAGCAATCAGCCGTCACTCGGCAATAAGCCTCTCCCTTTGTGATCAAGTCTGTTAGAACTTGAGTCATATCCGGCTACATTTCCCCCATCCTATTTTCTGATTTGTCATTCATTGCAATTTTTTTCATTTTTAGCTCACCTGGCCCAAAGGGCCGGTGAGCTTATGTCATGGCGCGGCGTCCGTCGTCCGTCCGTCCGTCCGTCCGTCCATCCGTCCGTCCGTCCGTCCGTCAACATTTAATTTAAATTGCTACTAGTCATAGAGTTCCACATGGATTGTGACCAAATTTGGCGATAAACATCCTTGGGTGAAGGGGAACAGAACTTGTATAAATTTTGGCTCTGACCCCCCAGGGGCAGGAGGGGCGGGGCCCAATAGGGGTAATAGAGGTAAATCCTATAAATCGCTACTTGTCCTAGAGTTCTGCATGGAATGTAATTAAATTTGGCCACATACATCCTTGGGGGAAGTGGAACAGAACTTTTATAAATTTCCGCTCTGACCCCACTGGGGCAGGAGGGGCGGGGCCCAATAGGGGAAATAGAGGAAAATCCTATAAATCGCTTCTTGTCCTAGAGTTCTACATGGATTGTAACCAAATTTGGCCACAAACATCCTTGGGTGAAGGGGAACAGAACTTGTATAAATTTTGGCTCTGATCCCCCGGGGGCAGGAGGGGCGGGGTCCAATTGGGGAAATAGAGGTAAATATTCAAATTCCTTCAGAAAAGAAACAATGAACCTGTATTCAGAACATGACTTGACATTACAAACCAGGTGAGCGATACAGGCCCTCTGGGCGTCTTGTTGTTTACCAAACGTGCAGTATGTAAACGCTTAGTTAGGCCTACATTCAGTAATAAGACCCCTACCATTAAAATCTCATCATTTATTTCTAGGGTTAGGGGGCTAATTGATGTTTGATACTTCCGGGATTACCATAAGATCAGGTTTAGTTATTAAAAAGTTGATAATTAATAAACTTTACTCTTAATTTAGATCAAGTCATCAGATGGATACAAGCTCAGCAAAAACGCCAAGGCAGCAATCTCTGGTTCAGGTGAGTTCATTAATAGAGGACAAAACAAGAAAAAAAATTACCTGTTAATTTAAATATCAAATTGAATCCCCTTATTTATCAAATTTTAAATATTATCTAATTTTGGTGATATTTAGTGAATTTAATATAACATGGGTCCAAATGTCCTGTTTTTGTTTTAGATTCAGGTAAGAAAGTTTGGACTGTACAATTAAACTCCGCTGCAGGGAAGGATGTCAAATCCAAACAAGGACAAACGACAAGCCCTCCTGTTACCAGTACTGACTTGGACCTTACAGGGGACCTGAAGCAGCCCCCGAACGCACCAGCTCCTCCTAAAAAGAGACACTGTAGGTCCCTCACAGGTCCCTCTCAGCCAGAGCGACCAACGCCATCATCGTCATGGCAGCCACAGCAGTCGGGGCTATGGAAACCCGTGATATCTAGTGAGAGATCGCTCTCTGAGGAGATCGTGTTACCGGGTAATTTCGGTAGTGGTGACGTGGCCTTAGGGCTTCGAACTTGTGAGAGTTATGGTGGGCACCCAGCAGGAATTTGTAATAATTGTGAACAAAATTTTGTTCTCCCAAGTGATATTTTCACGCCCCCTGAATCACCAGTCCCCCGTCCATCGTCCACAGCTACCTGTTCTGGTCGCCATGACGGCATGTTTAGTCCGTTTGGCGCTCCGTGGTTAGAACACAGTCAACACCGGTACGACGCTTTCAAAAGTCGGAGTCTTTCGTTCGAGGACCAATTCTCTTGTAGTTCCAGTTCAGGATCCACGCCCAGTGTCCACGGCTGTGCACATTCCCAGCTGTCACTTCAACCGCATAATCATCATTATCACCAACACCACTACCACCATCATCACCATCATCATCATCGTATCCCACGATGCCGTTCACAGCCATCAATGACTCTTGACAGAAAATACGGGCTGAAGCGTCGCAGAGACTACGATCGACCTACATTAAATTTTCGAAAAATGACAGAGGTATGTTGTAAAGCAGGGATACCTTTTAAGTCATTTACCCCTGAACATGCATTTAGACTCTTTTAAATCAAACACTAGACAGGTCCATTATGAAATTTCAGGGGTGAATGAGTAAATATTTGTAATCAGATATCCTACAACTCTTTCATCTGATAATAAACCTTCCATCAAGCTTTTGTCCTCAGTTGGAAAATATCAAATTTAGATGTTATTACATTGCTTGGAAAATGTTGATTAGCAGTATCTTCTGAAAATGGGTCTCAGACATGTATATAATGTAATATCTGATCTTTTTAGGTATCAAATGACCTATTGAAATCGCCTTTTGTCAGTCTTTGTCTGCCATATATGCATCATGCTTACACAAATTAACATTTCCAACTTCTTCTCCAAAACAAAGAAATTCATTAAAATGTCGCGAAAGCCTTTAATTGCTAAAGATAAATAAAAATTGTGTACGTATTACTAAATAGGTCAAATCGACTGAAGAATTGCAATTTTTTTTCCGTTTTTAAATTGCAAAATAATTGATAGTTTAACAGTATGTAAATTAAATGTCCAATTGAGGTTTGATTTTATCGTAAGAGTTTATAATTTGTTATCTATTTTGATGATTTTAAAATAATTTCTCTGACTCTCTTTAATGTATAAAAAGAAAAGATATAAAAAATTGATAGTTTCCTTCATTTGCAGAAGAGAGTTTCCAAATTCCACGAAGAGCTTGAGTCAGTGATGAGTCTAATGCCTATTGCCAGTTCTCCAATGGATACCGATCTGCCAATCAAACGGATGATGGCTTCTAGGAACAGTCCAATCAGTGAACTGAATAGTGAGCGCAGTGACAGTGCTGAATTCTTGGATAGTGAGGCCAGTGTTGGACTTGGGGAGGGGCCAGTGAAGCTCCTGGGGGAGGGTTGTCAGGAGTGCGAGGGTGGGGACGACGAAGTAGAGGAAATATTCACACTACAAGAGGACCTAGATCTGGAACAGATAGAAAACCATTGATTGCTTTACTAATAGTAAAATCAACTTTGGTGATGAATGTAACATGTACAGTTAACTTAACATACCAATACACCACATTTCACGACATATAGATACATGCATCAGATTCACTCAAAATATATATATATATAAATGCCACACTTCACTGAGCATAAATACTGATATTACGCTTCACTGAACTTACACAAATGTCATCCTCACTGAACATAAACAATGAGATCACACTTCACTGAACATAAACACAGATGCCACACTTCATTGAACATAAACACAGATGACACACTTCATTGAACATAAATTTAAACAATGAGATCACACTTCACTGAACATAAACACAGATGCCACACTTCATTGAACATAAATTTAAACAATGAGATCACACTTCGCTGAACATAAACATAGATGCCACACTTCATTGAACATAAACACAGATGACACACTTCATTGAACATAAACAATGAGATCACACTTCGCTGAACATAAACATAGATGCCACACTTCATTGAACATAAACACAGATGACACACTTCATTGAACATAAACAATGAGATCACACTTCACTTCATTGAACATAAACACAGATGACACACTTCATTGAACATAAACAATGAGATCACACTTCACTGAACATAAACATAGATGCCACACTTCATTGAACATAAACAATGAGATCACACTTCACTGAACATAAACAATGAGATCACACTTCACTGAACATAAACACAGATGACACACTTCATTGAACATAAACAATGAGATCACAATTCATTGAACATAAACAATGAGATCACACTTCACTGAACATAAACACAGATGCCACACTTCATTGAACATAAACAATGATATCGCATTTCACTGAATTCAACATATACACTGATATTACATGTACACTTGACCGTACTTCCACAAACATCCACAATTACTTTAAACATATACACTGAATATACATGTACACTTCACTGTACTTCACAAACATCCACAATTACTTTAACATATACACTGATATTACATGTACACTTCACTGTACTTCCACAAACATCCACAATTACTTTAACATATACACTGATATTACATGTACACTTCACTGTACTTCCACAAACATCCACAATTACTTTAACATATACACTGATATTACATGTACACTTCACTGTACTTCCACAAACATCCACAATTACTTTACACAGAGTTTACATTTTTCTGTGAATATTATATTGCTGTAGTTAATAGATGTTAGATCAAATAGATTTACAGTAATTGTATGGATTTCTGTCTCAACAAGAGCTAGGTCTTTTGTTCCATATCAAACCTCTAGTTATTGATATATTGATTGATGGACACAACAAGTGAAAGTTTACTTTGAGCAGACTATCATTTACATTGTATATAATACATCCCAAATAATGATAGGGCCATGGCCAGTGAAGTTTGTTGTTGATTGTAGGTCAAAATAATGTATAAAGTATCTTATGATTGTCAGCTAAACACCAGGTCTCACATCCCCACCCCCTGTTCCCACCTCATTCAGACATGTATGTCCCACTAACACTCACCCCAATAACTCTCAACCCAATCCCCAACCCCTTACCCCTACCTCTCACACCCCCACCCCACCCCACCCCTACCTCCTACAGAATGAATGGTAACCAGAGCAACACACAGATGTTGTGGTTTTTGCTAATTACTTATTCTTGGTTTGCTATTTTTTCAATACAAATGTAGGAAAGTATACCCCCATAATGGGGATTATAGGGCATGAGTTAATCGCTTAGACATAGTTAGTAAGGTACGTATGCTATCCCAATCACTACGGCGGACTGATTAGTCATCAGACAAGTAATATGATTGGATAGATAAATGTTGTGATAATTTTTGTTTTATTTTCATTGGTTGAAATTGTTTTGATGTATATATGTAGAGCTGATATTTTAGACTTGCTGAACAAAATGATATACCATATTCAACCCAATAAACACCCAGAGCGCTCAAAAGCATTGATGTAACTCGGGGGGCGTAATAGAAACAAAGGACTTGTCTAGCTTTGATAAAATTATTTTACAAAGTAAGCCATAAATCAACATGCAAAAGAAATCAGTAAGAAAACCAATAAAGTTTTCATATCTCTAGTCTGCATTTAATTCAGAGTAAGTGAAATTAAAGTCTAAAAAAGTGGAGGGGCGCTTATAGGGTCGGAAGCTCTTATTGGGTCGAATACGGTACCTTATATACTTATTGTTAACATTTGTGTTGACAGCAATATAGGATATTATATATATCTGTTGGTATGGAATATGGCTGGAATAATATAGCTACTGATAAAGATTCATGTATACCTATTCCGTATTTGCACAATACAGAGTTATCTGCCCTTGCGGGTAGGTATTGATTGTTACGTCATGTGTTATGAACGTCATGCGTTTCGGTGAAAACGACATGAATTGCGCTCTCAAAATAATGACGTAACAATCGGATACCTACCCGCAAGGGAGCTAACTCTGTAATATGCAACGACGGAATAGCTACATCATGATCACCACATAGCATGTGTACAAACCGCTCCACAATTAACACTTCTGTCTCTGACTTCTCGAAGATCTCAACAGCTACACACTGTAATACTGTTACCCAATTTTCTTTCGTGGGCGATTTATTTTCACAATTTTTGCGTTTGAGGTAAATTTCATCTCCGCAAATTAAAATCTTCTACAATTTTAGCATTGTCTTGCACAATAAATTAAAAAGTGTCTCAAATAAGTTTAAATCCGCGAAACTTAATCTCCACAATATATCTTGAAACTAAAATCACAAAAATTTAGTAGCCTCGAAAGAAAGTTGGTTTCCTGTAGTGGATCAATTTTGCGGGTGGTCTATTTTTGATATATTTGTGTTTTCACTGAATTCCTCGAATTCTAAATATTAGCGAAACATTCAGAAAAAATTATCTGTAAACTGCAAATTTTAACCTCCGCGAATATGATCTTCATAAAAACCGTAAAAAATTTGACCCCAAAATTAAAAGTTTACAAATACCGTGGTACATCTTACTCCAAATTTGCATATTACAGAGTTATCTGCACTTGCGGGTAGGTATTGATTGTGACGTCATGTGTTTTTGAGCGTAACGTCATACGTTTCGGAGAAAACGACGTGAATCACGCTCATGAAATAATGACATAACAATCGATACCTACCCGCAAGGGAGCTATCTCTGTAAATATCCTTCTGCCTATATATATATCCAGTCTTTTTTATAGGATTTTCAAGGGGATTGCAGCCTTTTAAAAAAAATATTTCTAAAATTCTGTTCAGTAACGATGATATTTAGAGATATATACAGGGTAGTAAACACTCAAAATTTGAGTGAGTCCCACGGGAAAAGCTCGAGTCCAGAACCAGTCATTTTGATTTACTAGAGTTTCTTCCCTTCATTTCACTGCAAACCATACTGACAGAGTGAAACAAAGGGGAATAACTCTGGTAAAACTGAGAACTGATTCAGTTTTGTTACTTATGTAAGCTGTCACATTTATTATAATATATTAATCCAGTATTAAGATGACAGTACTCTCCAATGTTGTGATCTAATGATATGTCTCATTGTCTTTGCTGACCATGTATGGTTAGCATGAATTAAATGTCTGCAAGGTTGATTCCTGTTTTTTCTGAACAAATAAGAAAATGTCTTGTACTTCAATTTAAAGTGAAAAATTGAATGCATTTTTTTGAAAAGGATACTCTGTCAATATCAAACAAATGTGTATGATTACTTTCCCTGTTTCTATATGAAATATGAGGATTTTTTTCAAAGCTTTTGTAAATATAAAAGATATAACTTTTCTACCACTTTCTTACGTAATATGATTATTTTTCCCAGTTTGTTTGTAAATGATCGTAATTTAAAAGAAAAATTGTATTAATTAGTAAAATTACAATGAATTTTCTCATCGAGTATAAAATACTGTATATCCGATTTCTTTTTGTGGGAAAATGTTTTTGCGAATTGGACTAAAAACTAGAAAGTTTAATTCTGGCAGTTAAAAAACGCCTTTTTGCTTGAAAATACAATGTAGATGTCTAAAAACTAGATGTCACTGGAACTAGTATATTTGGCTGGTATAGCCAGGTTTCTGGATTATACCATACAGTTATGCCAGTATACACAGGGTTCTAAATTAGACAAGGTCTGGTTTTCAAAAATTATACTGTATAATTCATCCAATTCTCAGTTTTTCACTGATGAAGTTTTCGTGACAATAGCCTGCGAATTCGCAAAAGTAATCGAATATATGGTACCTTGATATTTTTTCATGTGTGTGAATGGAGTATTAAACTACATTGTCTAATTTATATTATTTAAACTTAGAATCTGAAAGCATTATCAAAAGGGTAGACTGGGTATATTTATACACATATATATTATTTATTTCAATGAAGTGAGATATAAATTTTTATCCAATAAGCACATGTGATACACAAGGAGATATGAACAACAATCGGAGCAATTACAACATTAATAGTAAGACGATTGTCAAGTCTGTTCAGTTTCGAAATGTAAATTCTTTTCCGAGTTCTTATTTTGAATAATTTTATTTCCTATTCTACATGTCTAACTTAACCTAATTAATGATGAGTTAAACACTTGTTAAACTCATTCACCCCTGAAATGTTGTAATGGACTGGTCTAGTCTTTGATTTAGAAGAACCTAAATTTTGCCTTCAGGGATGAATGAGTTTAGCTAAAATTGATATAAGATCACTTGATGGCAGATTAATAATAATTGTTTTAAATAAGCTTTTTATGCGATTTTGATGTAAATAATATCCTTGTTTACTATCAATTAATTTCATAATGAATATATAGAAAGGGAGGTAACTCTTGATACAACTAATATAACAAAGTAATGTTATTAACTACTTTTGTCATACAAATATTGGCAAAAAACAACTTATCTATTCTCAGTAATGTAGAAAATGAGATTTTTCTTGTTATAGTAATATAAATGTAACTGACAAAAACCCGTTTTGCTATTGTTAGTTTCCTTCCATTTGTAGTGTAAATTTCGTCCTTTAAAACCTTATTGTACGGTAATGGATTTATTGAATTATCTATTAGATTTGTAAGCATGAATTACTGAATTATCTATTAGATTTGTAAGCATGAATTATTGAATAATCTATTAGATTTTTAAGCATGAAGTTACATAATTAAGGCAAGCCTGCCTCTCTCTGTATTTCAAAAACTGTACAAAAATCCAGATATTTTGTGAAAATAGAGAACTTGGGCGTATGCTACCAGTATGGCACTACATACATTATTGTGTATTTATGTAAATTAATGTGTTGTCAGTTATAGTCACAGGGACTTGGTGCGAATTTCCAACCAACAGTCAATATATATATCTATTATTGACCGTTGGTTGCAAATTTGTGCCAAGTCCCTGTGGTTATCGTAACAGTCTTGTATTTACAAGATGATCATTTCTATTGAGAAATTACATGTCATTATCGCCCATTGTAAACTCTATAGTGTGATGAGGGTAACTAATTCTTACACAAACAGTATTTATATGTAATAATAATGTTGATGATGTTTTTTAGTCCCATTCTGATTGCAAGAAACTACATTTTTGCTTCAATGTAAATGTCATATTTATTCATTCCCACATAAATCATTGCCCTCATTGTAGTTATTTAAAAAATTCACTCCTAACTCATACAAGTCCTTAAATTCCTGTTTTCATTTCATTCATTCCATGGAAATATTTTTGAATTGATATGGTACAATACCATGTATAGTTGATGTGTAGAACTAGTATTATGGACTCAAGTGATTTGTCAATTAAGTATGTATATATTTATCCTGCAACCAACATTGACGTTGTTGGAATACACCTAGCACAATTTTTTTTCTGCACTGACAGAAAACAGATGGAATCTCAGTATGTGCACCAATTTATTTGACCTAAGGTGGAAAAAATATTTGAACGACTTGATATATATTGAATCTTCACACTTAAAATTTGGCAAAGAAATATTTTCGTAACCTGTTGAAATTTTAAGGTGAAATCAATGCTAATAGTGAGTTTTTGGGAGCACTTTACCACAAATTGAAAATATTGAAAGTATTATTTTATGATTCATAAAAGATTTTTTTTCGAAATCAATACGCAATGTCAATGTTTATTTTCTGACGTCATGGTCACAACATTTTTTTGACAATAAAAATTGTTTTTTTGATAGGTGCATGAAAAAAATAAGCAAATTTGAACGCTGCATAGTGCATACAAACAATAGATAATTAAATATTTAGGTATAAAAACTGTTCTTTAAAAAAGTACATTTGTAATAAAAAAAAAACTAAGCTGTTAAAAAAGGACTTTGTTGCTTTCTTCTTTTTCCTGTGTTGTGTGTTCAAATCCCATATTGGGTAGTTACCAGGTTCTGACCGCTGGTCAGTTGGTTTTTCTCCGGGTACTCCATTTTCCTCAACTATCACACCTCACGTCCTTAAATGACCCTGGCTGGTTTTAGGATTAAAAGCTTAAATCAAACCAAACCTTCGTTCATCAACCTTTTCCTTTAATCGGCGTGTAGCATACTGATATGAAAGGCTTACCATATTTGTTAAAATTAATTTGCCTCATAATGTATTCACCAGATACTTTGGTAACTTTGTCTTGTTGACATTGAAATTTCAATGAAAAGTTAAAACACAACAACACACTTGGGCTTCATTACATATTTAATATAATTTCTCTTTCAATGGACTTTTACAAGGTCAATTGTGTGAGTATTTTAATATTGCATGATACCCAGACATGAGATACGCGCGATGATCTCACTGTTATTGGTTGAAAGTGTAATATCAGAATTTCAACCCCCAAAAAAAGAAGGGCAGATAACTCTCACAAGGACATCAATCAATTGGAGGTGAAAACCGTGGAGATTTCTGTAGACCAGCGAAGCCCAGCTTCATCAGTAATGAATGTTACAGTCGTGAGCACAGGGACCTGGCACGGAAATTTTTAACCACCAGTATACACATATATATTAGATACTATGATATATATATATGTATACTGTTGGTTAAAATTTTTTGTGCCAGGTCCCTATGGTCGTGAGCATGCCATATATTTAACACAAAACATTCAATTAAATTTCTTAAAACATTGGGCTGGAATCACTCACCTGTAACCAGGTGACTTCTAATGCTACAGACCAATCAGTAACATTTCATTAAGTAATTATATATAAATATTTTAGATATACATACCCTTGAACCAAGGTCAAAGGTCATTCATTTAAGAAAATCTATGGTATGGTCATTACAGCGAATGTTGATGGACGATGGACACCACATCACCGTCCAAGTGAGCTAAAAATATCACTGATATTGACATGATCAAAGAGAAAGACTTTGACTGATCAAACAGTTAAACAGGCAAAATCTTTCATTAAGAGGGTCTAAATATTTAATTCTTGACTACACGCCAAACTCATGTTGGATTATATATTCTCACTTTATTCACAGTGAAATGTGGGAGAAAATTATATCTACTTCTTATGAAACAATGAATATATAATTGAAAATCTGGTATGGGAACAGTCAAAATCCAAAAAAATACAAATAGTTAGGGGATAATGTAAGGTTTTTTCCTACTGCAAAATATTTCATCTAATATATTTACTATTGGAAAACATTTATGGTGTACAGAATGTGGTAATATACTCATCAAATCATTAAATATCTTCAATGTCCTTTTCATGCAAAATGAACTAGGTATATACACCACATGCAAAGATAAAATTATATAACATTTATTCAGGGTATAAATTGCATTTGAGTATTACCCACTAAGGAGGCATTTTTTGTTCCGTCTTGTTTCCTCAATTTCTTACATTCTATCGTTGACATATACAGTGCCAGAGTTATAAGCTTCCGTAATTTAAGATATTGAACTCCATGACCCTAGAAACAAATGTCTGCAATGTGAAGATATTGAACTTCTCATCCCGACCAAGTCCCCGACTGATTTATTTACCCAGGACCATTTGATATTGAACGACATATTAAGAACAATAAAATTTACCTAAACATGTCTCAGAGCAAAATAAATATTTATCTATCAATCATAAATCTTTGGGTCAATAACGGGTTACTACACTGGTAGAAATGAAAAACCTGAATTTTATAAGATTTCTGATCGGTGGAACAAATTACAACAGACATATGGCAATTCATCATGGACCCTGTAAATAGCTTTATTTCCATGAGCCCTTCCATATAAAAATACTTTCTTCAAAATACACATACCCGAGTATATGTATTCTGGTATTCAATGTATCGTTGTATGAAAGTGTTTAAATCGCCAGTGTTTGCATTTAATACAAATTGAAATTGACTACGTTAACTTCTTTCCGGAAACGGTACCAGTAATAATACAATGGCTTACACACAGAAATATGCATGTAAATAGGTGTGAATTTCAAAATGAAAACTGAATACATAATAAAAAGTACATACAAAATGATGAACTGTATATATACTTCATTCAAACTGATGAATTGTATATACTTCAGAATGATGTACATGTACTGTATATACATGAACATGTACCTCATTCAAAATGATGTACTGTACATATCTATACCTCATACAAAATGATGAACTGTATATATACCTCATACAAAATGATGAACTGTATATACCTCAAAATGATGTACATGTACTGTATATACATGTACCTCATTCAAAATGATGTAATGTACATATCTATACCTCATACAAAATGATGAACTGTATATATACTTCATTCAAACTGATGAATTGTATATACCTCAAAATGATGTACATGTACTGTATATACATGTACCTCATTCAAAATGATGTACTGTACATATCTATACCTCATACAAAATGATGAACTGTATATAAATATACCTGATACATAATGATGAACAGAATTTATATACATGTACCTCATACATAAAAATAAATAAATAAAAGACCAATATTTAATACCTCCTGCAGGAGGTCAAAGTGAACATCTGACTACCCCAGCAAAGCCCAATTCTAAAACACAAAATCTTTCACGACAGCACTAGTTCCTTAGAGGAACTTGAACAAAATAACAACAAAACACTCACTGGTTAGAACCATTTTGTGGCAAGTTTGAGCTGAAGTCTATGCAACTTCAAAAGACTTACAGACAGCACCTGCGTGGTCATCATTGAATTGGGATCATCTCCATCTCGTGTTCATTTGAGAAAATTTAGGCTAAACCCACTAGTGTGCAAAGTTTGAATCAGTATTTGTAAACATAGACCAAATAAGCCAATATTAATTGCTCAGCTGCTATTCTATATTTCAAGCATTATTTTATAACCATGTTCAGAACAATCATGTGACATATGAGAGATCAGATTTCCAGGTGTCCTGGTTGGGTAAAGAGGTTGTTTATAGATTTTGACATATTTTAATTTTGTGACCTTTTATGAAGGTTGCAGTCGTTTATTTGAAAAAAAATACTTAACAGTCTCTCATCCCAGCAAGCTAAAGGCCGCATGTCAAATATCCTTGTAACTTAGTCATAAGCATTTCTCAATATGTGGTTCTTACCATGATATCAGTAGGAATCGTCTTTGATTGTGGACCATTCCGATAAATAAGAACAATTCGTTAGGATCATCTCTAGGACATTCCAGTAAAGTTTGAGCGTAAAATACAACTAGTGACTCTTAAAGATAAATTTGAAATACTGTATGAAAAATCTATGGACGGCAAATAGCAGACTGAGCATAATTGATGATAGTCTGAATTATTCTGCCATTTAATCTTCTTTATAGAACTTGAGGTATTAAATGTCAGAAAAGCATCCCTCTATATATATATATATATATAATTCAATTTTGCTTGTTACGAGCATTTTCATTGGCTTAAAAAATTTATTTTATCAGCCCATAAAGGAAAAAATGGTGTCGCCGTTTGTAACGTTGCATCTGATTGGCTGAGATGACGGCATAATGATTTCATAGACAAAAGAGTCCCAAAATGAATTTTGAATATTGAAGAGATTATCTGTAATGAATTGAATTATATGGATTAATTTGAATAGATTTTTTTTTGTTATGGAGACATAACACAAAAATCTGACTGTACTCTCATCATAAACTGCTTGGCGGTTTATTTAGAGTATATTCAGATTTTTGTGTTATATCTCCATAACATAAAAAATCTATTCAAGTTAATCCTTAAATATAAGGTGAGAAATGTACAGCCAGAGCATGTGCACTTCCAGCAATTTATCTAAACACAAAAACTTAATCTATTTTACATCGATTGATAAATAAATTCATATAAATCACATTCGATCAGGTTGTTAGCATGAGAGGGATCTTACAATGAGGTGAAACAGGAGTGCCTGGGGAAAACATCACATGACCCTTGACCTTTTCATGTCTGTTCCGGGGATCAAACCTAGGCCGGCTAGGTGGAAGGTAAATGGAAAATGGATAAACTTCCATTCCCCCTGATCTCCCAGAGTTTATATAGGGACAGTGTTCTGACATTTAATGGCTCAGGACCTAGTATATAAAAAGATGATAAAAACACAACAGAATAATTCTAAGACTAGGCAGATGACAAGGGACGAAGCTTGTTGATTCTTTCTCGTCTGGACTCTTTGGGCCCGATGATAAAACAAAATCATTAACCACATATACACACCACATTAAAGATTGCTACTTGCTCTGTTGTATGACGAATGTGTGATGATTGTACACAAAAGACTACTGGAATGGTTTTCCCTGGTAAAGCGTGCACCAAATAACAATTCCTAGTTTTACACCTGGTTTGGTACATTGAAAGGACTTTTTAGTTACCATATGTATACATGATATGTTTCCTCTTATATTTCAATTTATAATCTCATATTACAGATCTGTAACATACACATTTCTATTTGACACTTTCAAAGATTAAAAATTCATACAACATTCTTGCGATAAAAATGTCATTTTCTCCATTCAAAATGCTCAAAAACATTCAAAATGCTCAAACATCCTTCCAAATCAACAACAATTAACTCAAACACCCCTGAAAACACATTTGAGCTCTTCTAATGCAAAGGGTGGACCAGTTCATTATAGATTTTGAGGGGTGAATGAGTTAATCCAACGCTCTGACAGAACCAGTACCAGACTGAGTATCTGAGATCATGTATTATCCTTCACTTCTTTATTCCCGGCCAATATCTGTGTGAATCGTTTCTTGTCTACATTCATTCGGATTGAGTCTATATTTCTGAACAGCGTGTCGGCACACAGCGTGTCTGGCAGTTTGGTGAGAAACTGTACACAGTGGATAAAGTCGTGTGTGAGTAGGATGTCCTCGAACATCTTCAGAATCCCTGTAAATAATAATCATATATTTCTTTGATATACAGTGTATTTCAATCATTGTTTTTCAAAATTTCTTTAAATAAGTGATATACTTTCTTTTATCCTTAAATAATCATTATCTTGTATAAAATAAGCACAGCTCCAGTGTGTTAGTAGTTTTACTTTATGCTCCAGTAATTTACTAAATATTACTTGCAGATTGTACATTTTGTTCTACATCTGGAGACATCTCATGTGAACTATCAGCCAACTTGTGAAAATAACGAGCTCAAGTTGATTTGCCTCTTCTAAGAAGAGAAGTCATCTCAGAAGATCTTCCAGCTTATAAATGGACTCAGAAAAACTTCCAGCTTATAGATTGAAAAGTTTGAAGAAGTAGAAGAGCAACAAAGAAATCGTGTAATCATAAATTTCATTCTATATAATTATCTGTAAAAGTTAGGCTCAGGTTATTTTAGGGTATTTCAATTTGCATTGAAAACAGGAATCCTGCTTTATACTTTTTGCTCTGTAGCACTTTAGCCAATTGAGCTGAAAACACTGAATCACATGACATTACATAGCTTGTGATTTTGCTCTCAATCACTGCGAGATAGAACAGAGTTTTCGATTCTAACATTACCTAGTGCTGTCCTGAACAGGAACTCTTCACCATCACGACAGAACATGTCCCACACTCGACAGGCGACGTCTAGTGGTAGTGACTTACTGAACAGTGTGAATATCCTAGAACAAAAAATAACCAGATCTAATATCAGTATATAATAATACCCTACAACAAATAATATACAGATCTCAGTATATAATAATACCCTACAACAAATAAACATTGTATACCTGTATATAATAATATCCTACAACAAATAATACACAGATCTCAGTATATAATAATATCCTAAAACAAATAATATACAGATCTCAGTATATTATAATATCCTACAACAAATAATATACAGATCTCAGTATATAATAATATCCTACAACAAATAAACATCATATACAGATCTCAGTATAAGATAATATCCTACAACAAATAAACATTGTATACAGATCTCAGTATAAGATAATATCCTACAACAAATAAACATCGTATACAGATCTCAGTATATAATTATATCCTACAACAAATAATATACAGATCTCGGTATATAATAATACCCTACAACAAATAAACATCATATACAGATCTCAGTATATAATAATACCCTACAACAAATAAACATCATATACAGATCTCAGTATATAATAATACTCTACAACAAATAAACATCACATACAGATCTCGGTATATAATAATACCCTACAACAAATAATATACAGATCTCAGTATATAATAATATCCTACAACAAATAATATACAGATCTCAGTATATAATAATATCCTACAACAAATAATATACAGATCTCAGTATATAATAATATCCTACAACAAAAAATATACAGATCTCAGTATATAGTAATATCCTACAACAAATAATATACAGATCTCAGTATATATAATAATATCCTACAACAAATAATATACAGATCTCAGTATATATAATAATATCCTACAACAAATAATATACAGATCTCAGTATATTATAATATCCTACAACAAATAATACACAGATCTCAGTATATAGTAATATCCTACAACAAATAATATACAGATCTCAGTATATAGTAATATCCTACAACAAATAATATACAGATCTCAGTATATATAATAATATCCTACAACAAATAATACACAGATCTCAGTATATAATAATACCCTACAACAAATAATATACAGATCTCAGTATATAATAATACCCTACAACAAATAATATACAGATCTCAGTATATAATAATATCCTACAACAAATAATATACAGATCTCTGTATATAATAATATCCTACAACAAATAATATACAGATCTCTGTATATCATAATATCCTACAAAAAATAATATACAGATCTCTGTATATAATAATATCCTACAACAAGTAATATACAGATCTCAGTATATAATAATATCCTACAACAAATAATATACAGATCTCAGTAAATAATAATATCCTACACTCTACATACGAAATCTAAGCTTAGGCTTTGTTTGGCCTACTTAATAGGTTTTATAAACTACTTACTAGTCCTACATACAAGATCTGAGACAAACTTTGTAAGGCCTACAAACAAGATCTGAGACAAACTTTGTTAGGCCTACATACAAGATCTGAGACAAACATTGTTAGGCCTACATACAAGGTCTGAGACAAACTTTGTTAGGCCAACATACAAGATCTGAGACAAACTTTGTTAGGCCTACATACAAGATCTGAGACAAACTTTGTTAGGTCTACAGACAAGATCTAAGACAAAATTTGTTAGGCCTATATACAAGGTTTAAGAAACAAACATTGTAAGGCCTACATACAAGGTTTTAGAAACTAACTTTGTAAGGCCTACATACAAGATCTGAGACAAACATTGTAAGGCCTACATACAAGATCTGAGTCAAACTTTGTTAGGCCTACGTACAAGATCTGAGACAAACTTTGTTAGGCCTACGTACAAGATCTGAGACAAACTATGTTAGGCCTACATACAAGATCAGAGACAAACTTTGTTAGGCCTACATACAAGGTCTGAGACAAACTTTGTTAGGCCTACATACAAGATCTGAGACAAACTTTGTAAGGCTTACATACAAGATCTGAGACAAACTTTTTTAGGCCTACATACAAGATCTGAGACAAACTTTGTTAGGCCTACATACAAGATCTGAGACAACCTTTGTTAGGCCTACATACAAGATCTGAGACAAACTTTGTAAGGCCTACATACAAGATCTGAGACAAACTTTGTTAGTCCTACATACAAGATCTGAGACAAACTTTGTAAGGCCTACAAACAAGATCTGAGACAAACTTTGTTAGGCCTACATACAAGATCTGAGACAAACATTGTTAGGCCTACATACAAGGTCTGAGACAAACTTTGTCAGGCCTAAATACAAGATCTGAGACAAATTTTGTAAGGCCTATATACAAGATCTGAGACAAACTTTGTTAGGCCTACATACAAGATCTGAGACAAACTTTGTAAGGCCTACAAACAAGATCGGAGACAAACTTTGTTAGGCCCACATACAAGATCTGAGACAAACTTTGTTAGGCCTACATACAAGATCTGAGACAAACTTTGATAGACTGACTTACAAGATCTGAGACAAACTTTGTTAGGCCTACATACAAGGTTTTAGAAACAAACTTTGTTAGGGCTACTTACAAGTTCTGAGACAAACTTTGTTAGGGCTACTTACAAAATCTGAGACAAACTTTGTTAGACTGATTTACAAGGATTTAGAGACAAAAATCGTTAGACTCACTTACAAGGATTTATAGACAAACTTTGTTAGGCCTACATACAAGGTTTTATAGACAAACATTGTTAGGCATACTTTTCACATACTAAAGGCAACCTTATCAATGATCAATCAATTACAAATAAGTCTAAAATAAATGGCCTTGGTGTCTTTGGCGGCACGCTTCAGTGATATAGCACTATAACATGGGCAAGACTTCCACTATACAAGACACAACACAAATATACCAGTCTCCCAAAACACGCACCTCGCACAACATACACGCAACACACCGCATATATGGGAGGCCGTCCTTACATAGCTGTTAATAGGACGTTTATTGAATCAAACAAACAAACAAAGGTCTTACCAGTCTATGATATATAAGTCTGGAGTCACGCTGTTCCTCATAAAATGTTGGTGCAGCGAAGGCATATTTTCAAGGAATAAATCAACATAAGTTTGAAAGTAGGACTTCATCTACAACAAACATGTAAATACAACGCTTTAATACAACGATTATCAACCCGTACACTGTGACTTCATACATCATTCTCAACACTGCCAGAAAACAGCTATGTAGTTCATTATTGTATCAAAACATTACCAAAGTGGATTGGAAAGCTATCTAAAGTATGCACCATTTCCTAATCTAACCTACAGAAGACAATGTCTTTTTACATTTCAGTCTTCTGTTTCAATTCATTATTATATCAAAATTTTACAAAAGTGGGCTGGAAATTGAATTACTGTGATAATTATTAACTAATGATGATAACTAATGTACGCACCATATCCTCATCTAACCTAAAGAAGGCCACTTGACAAGGGCGGTTAAGGAGATTGGCAAATACAAGAAAGGCATCAGCGACGTCCATGTTGAGTAAAAGCACTGCTGCGATGAAAGACATACCCTGTACCTGTAAAGCAAGTGTGAATGAGAGTTATCTCCCCTGGACAACATGCTATTAAAACTCCAATTTAAGCCTTTCAGGCTTCTGAAGGCGTATCCTTGTATATGAATAAATAATCGATCACTATAATAACATAACATACATTTTCGTGTGTTTGTGAATGAAAGTCTATGATTCTGAAATTTTTTGAATTACTGCATTCGTGAGATAATAGATTTTTAAACTGTTATTTGGAAAAGATTTTCAAATATTGTTTATTTGAGTCTGATTTTGCCAAAATCTTAACATTCTAGAATATGTGACTTCAAGACTGCATCACAGATACTTTGAAATTTTGCCTTCACATACAACATCTACACGAGTCCAGTGAACTGGTCAATATATACTGGCTAAAACATCAGTTTGAGACTATAATACTTACATAACCAACGTCAGGCCGATAGCAAGCGTAGGCACCCAAGAGACTGTGTAACAGGTCATGATAGGGTCCACCCTACAGAAAAAATAACTCAAGGTCATTCATATTTCATACAGATCAACTCAAGGTCATTAACACAGCAGAAAAAATAACTCAAGGTCATTCATATTTCATACAGATCAACTCAAGGTCATTAACACAGCAGAAAAAAATAACTCAAGGTCATTTATACTGCAGAAAAAATAACTCAAGGTCATTTCATTTATACTGCAGAAAAAATAACTCAAGGTCATTTTATTTATACTGCAGAAAAAATAACTCAAGGTCATCAACATAGCTTTCGTTTTGTTTATTCCGATCTCTTTTCAAGTTAACATGACAAAAATCTCTATCTTTGTTTATTCTGGCTCCCTTTTCAAGTTAAAATGAAGAAAATCTTGTGTACTTTACCTTTTGAAATATACAAAGCTGAGGAAATGTTCTTGATACATCAAGTTTGATCAGTTCAACGCTAGATTCTTTACTGGACGGAGGTTCAGATGAGGCTGAAAAAACAAACAAGAGGCCCATGGGCCTTAGCGGTCACCTGAATTCAGACACAGAATGAAACAAAGACATGCATATAAACACTATAAATATATATTGGCCCATCAGGCCCTTGAAGTCAGTCAGTGATTTTTTAAATTTTTAATCTGTGAAGATTATTTGTTCCATCAAATCAGTGAATTCAGGAGAAAGATTTTTGAAATGTTATGCCATTTTTGACCCCTTTTGGCCCCACCTCTCGCCCCTGGGGGTGGCCAAGACCAATATGGATATGATGTTAAATGCCTATCTCAGGTTTTAACCAGTTCCAGAATTTCAGAAGAAGATTTTTGAAGTTTTAGCCTATTTGACCGGCCTGTTTGGGACCGCCCTAAGGCCCCTGGGATCAGTCATGGAAAAATTTTGGTAATAAGATTCAATGGCCATCACATAGAGATAATTCTGACTACAATTGACGAATTTTCCTATTATAATGACTAAAATAATGCTTCAAAATGTGTTTTCATATAAAAACTTATATGTAGTAAACTTAACCCCCTCCCTAGGGGAAACCTGAGACCCAAGGTCATATAATTCACAATTTTCGTATAAACACCTTAAGACCTGTCCATCTATGAAAGAGTATTTGATTCTACCATTTCAGTATTTAAGAAGAAGATTTTTAAAGTTTTAGCCACCTATTTGCCCCTTTTGGCCCCGCCCCTCTGCCCGAGGGGGTTGACCAGGATATTTAAAATGTTATCTCATGCTTATAATTCTAAAACAAGTTTGACCTCATTTCGTATTAAAATTGAAGCAAAAAATGCTCATAAATGTTTTTTTCACTATATAAACTATAGTAAACTTGACCCCTTCCCCAGGGGGAAACGTGAGAACCCCAGGGTCATATAATTTCACAATTTGGTAAAGGACCTAAGACCTTTTAATCTATGAAGTATGTGATTACTAACCATTTCCAGAATTTCAGAAGAAGATTTTTGAAGATATAGCCTATTTGACCCCTTTTGACCCCGCCCTAAGGCCCCTGGGGTTCAGTCATGGAAAATTGGTTAATAGGATTCAATGGCAATCTCATACTGAGATATTTCTGACAATATTTTGACTGCATTTCCTATTAGCAAATGATCAATAATACTTCAAAAATGTGTTTTCCCTATATAAACTATAGTAAACTTAACTCCCTCCCCAGGGGGAAACCCGAGAACCCAGGGTCATATAATTCACAATTTTTGTAAATGACCTTATGACCTTTCTATCTATGAAAGTACTTAAATTCCTCACATCTGTGAGTGAAGAAGAAGATTTTTGAAATTTTAGTCAATTTACCCCTTTTGGCCCCTCCCATAGCTCCCTGGGGGGTGGGACCGTATAATTCACAATTTGATTGGCCTTATGCCTTTAGAAGGTTTGTGCAAAATTTATTGAAATTGCTCTCAACAGTTTTGGAGAGAAAGTCGAAAATGTAAATTGTTTACGGACATACGACGCACGACGGACGACGACGACGGACGACGCACGACGCACGACGGACGACGACGTGTGAACAAAGGCGTAGTTAGAATAGGTCATTGAGACTAGTGTCCTTCAGGTGACCTAACAACAGAACACAATTAGTATTGGAATCCATACAGAGGTCTGCCTTCTGTTTTGACTTTAGGAGTACCTAAGACTCCACTGTAGGAAAATTGGGCGTCCCATGCTGGGAATCCATTATCATAAATTTTACTAATCATAAGATACCTTATGCTCAGATATGATTTATACAGTACAGACAGGTATTTTCAGGGGAAAGTTATTTTCGTGGATCATCAATGTGATCGCGAAATTTTAATCCGTGGAATATTTAGAATTATAAATTGGATTTTATATAGCCATGAAGCCAAATTCTGGAATTTTGATTCCACAAAATTTAATTTACCAACAATACCATAATTTGTTCATCTTTGTTATTTATATCAGAGATGAAAATGGATAATCTTAAAAAAGGCTGAAATTTGCTTTTTTGGGAGAAATATAAATGGAATTACATGTACCAGGTAACTGTTTTCTGAAAGTCTAAAAGGCTGAAATCAGCCAATCTGCTTAAGATTTTCATCCCTGTTCTATTTTAATTGCTTGTTCGGAGTATTTTTATTTGAACATGATTATCATTTTTTACTATATTTTTCATGGAGTTCCTGGGAATCCCATGAATTAACTAATTCATCCCTGAAAATTCACAATGCACTATTCCTTCATTTGAGTTGGAAGAGTTCAAACATGTTTTCAGGGGTGAATGAGTTAATTACATATTGGAGTTTACATCGTTTGTTTTGCATCAGACACAGAAGACCTGTGTCAGGCCAGAAAGTCCATGTATCTTCAAAACAAAAGAACACAATTAGTATGGATATCTATATTATCTTCTATGCATGAACAAAATAAACTAGAACTGTCGCCAGCGTAGACGACTAATACCCCCCCTCCCCTACGACCTGCTGAACAAATTTAGTAATAACTCCATTAATAGGGGACATATCAGAACCCTATATAGTTTACTCAACTCCGCTTTATGTCAGGGTTCTGTGTACCAAATTTTATCAAAATCTGTCAAGTAGTTTAGGAGGAGTTTGCAAGACAAAGTTGTATCGACAGACAGACGGACAATTCCAGTACAGTACACCTCCCCTCCTCCCCCTGCACTTAACTTTGTTGTGGGGGGTTAAATTAGAGATCTAGCTGAAGTGAAACTTACTCTCAGAGGTACCATAAATCTCTCCAGGGTCAGAGGTCGTCAGCATCAATCGGATCCTGTCGTCTGCCCTACTCACACAAATCTCGTACAGTTCTGGAAAACAAGAGATAGATACACTAGTACTCTACAGCTGTATATTACATCTTGTCAACAATAAAAGCTTTAAGAAGGTGTAGAACTATCAATTCAACACAGTTATACTGGTACCCAAGGTCCTGCCTTTAAGCCCCTATTTACAACAATCAGTCAATCGACATATATGCAATACAAATATAAACCGACCGTCTGATGATGGTGGGCTAAAAGTCCAATAGAAACTGCTCACAGCCCTATTCCATGGTTCTGCATATTAGCCCCTATTAGATAGTTAACAGTCAGCCTATATATGTAAAACTAATATAAATTTACTAGAATCGACAAGTAAATGTTATACTGGGGGGAATTTTCACATTTTTTCATTGCATATTTAATAGAGCTTAAATTGTCAAACAAAAGGCCTAACATGAATGAACACATCAATTTAAAATTGAGTACAATTGACTAGATTAAGTTCTTTATAGAGTTCATGCTAATTAGATTGCTGTACATAGCCAGTTTCCAGTGCTAGGCCTTGCCTCATCTCTGTGATAGAATAATTACCCTGTGTGAGGTTGAGGTCATTGCCGATGGCCAGTTTCCAAACCTTGCCTCGGACACTCGGAGGAATGCCCAACCACCATAAGTCTCTGGTTTTCTTCATAGCTTTCCTGTTAATCCAAACCAAGTTGTTTTTAGAAATTAATTAGAAAAATATTTGTTACACTGAAAGAAATTTCATATGTTGGAAAAGACTTTCTTATATTTTAGAAATAATTTTTTGTTTTAAAGAGAATATTAAGGTGAGCTGTTATTCAGTGAACCCTCATTTATTCAGACACATACAGTCTAGAAAACTCAGAATTTCAACAGAAATTTCAGGGAACAGATTCATTTATTAACTAAGCGGACGGAAACAGGCAGTCCAGAAAATTTGACATCCAGATGGTTTGGCTGGGAACACAAGTGTCTGGATTATACTGGGTCCACCGTACACCAGGTAAATTACTCGGTATACATTTATCAAAACTAGAAATGCCTTCCCCCTCAATATTTCTTGGTGGTGGGCATTACATTTTCATGGAGGTACTCACGCTGTGTCCCAGTTTGGGAGAATTTCGTTGGTCCATTTTTTTGTTGCTGCTAATAATTGGTCCTCTTGTTTGATCTGCTGCATCTGTTGTTTCCTTTTCAGCTTCATATCTTTTTGTTCTGGGTAAAAACAGTCATAGCTTTATACATGTATTTGTTCTTTTTGATAGATATGAAAGTCAGAGTACCTCAAATAAAATTCTTTCTGTCAAAACCTATGTCATATAATCCTCGACCAAGGTGCTGCTGTATACATTTTGGTAGTCCAAATTAAGTCCCATCAAACACCCCCTCATATATTTTTTTTCAATTTCTAAGCCCGCAGGGAGGGCTCTTATTGGGTCAAATAATGAATGCATGAATTATGGGACTCACCTATTCCGTATTTGCATATTACAGAGTTAGCTCCCTTGCGGGTAGGTATTGATCGTTACGTCATTATTTTGTGAACGCAATGCATGTCATTTTCTCCGAAAAGTATGACGTTAAGCTCGAAATACATGACGTCACAATCAATACCTACCCGCAAGGGCAGATAACTCTGTAATATGCAAATACGGAATAATTGTCCTGTGAGACTCATGAAAATTTAGAGAAGCCTCTTTATTTCTTTGTACTATGAGGACTCACCAAAATTTAAGAATTAGTGTTCTGAACTCGCTTTCAAAATCCTACATAAATTACTGGAATGTACCATGGCTTTAGCTCATGTACATTTTATGACAGGTGAGCTAAAATGCCATCACCGTATATATCTTTCCTAGTTTACAGTTTTATAAAGCTACCTTTTTTCTTGGCTGCCTCAATCATACTCTCATACTCTTGTCGGTGTCTCTCAGCCTCCTCTGGATCCTTGGTAGGCAGGTTCCTGTGTAGAGAACATCCATGTGTAAATACAGGACAGAAAGATTTTTAGATTGTGATCATAATTTTAATCATTCCTTTAAAGATGCTCCACCGCTGACAATTGGTATTTTTTCACTATTAAAAAACAGGAGCAGACGATATAGTATTTTTGTTCGGTTACAAAAGTTACTTACTTTACACCATTATCACCATTGAAAAGTTTGAGCTTCTAATTTTACTTCAAGTTGAAAATATGAAAAATAATTAATTGCATCCCGAAAAAATTCTGTGGCACTTTATCCTATATGGAACGACGTACTAATTGCGCATGCAACAAAAGCAAAACAAATTTTCTTATATTTTTTTGTGTGTTAATTAGACATATATATATATATATATACAATATTAAACACCAATTATTGTTCTAATGATGAATGCCATTTATGCTCTGTCGGCGGTGGAGCATCTTTAGCAGAACCTACTCAGTCTGATGCCCACAACTAGTGATTAGTGCTAATTGTAAAGAACCAGTCCGATTGGACTAGTGGCTCCCCACCCGATTAAAATCGTTAAATATTATATTGACAAGAGCGGTGGTCAATTGCATTTTTTCAACACATTTTGAGTGTATTATGTATGAGATCATTTCAGTCTGGATTCATCAATTTATGAAAATTTGCGTTCAGGAATGCATACACACTGTAATTTGGGTCAAAACTATAAACTGATCATAACTAAAGTGCTGAAGCAAAACGGCTGTATATTTGATTTGAACTAGTGATTAAATACTCGGACTAGTAAAACTTTGGGGTTTGCTAGTCCAAATGACCAGCAGAGAAAAAAATTAATGTCACAGACTGCCTACTCATAGCATAAAAAGAAAACGTTGATTCCAAAAAGTTCCATGCCTTATAATGTCTTCCTAAAAATTAATACCAATTAAAATAGTTTGTCTCCCACGAAAATAGACCACAATGAAAATAAATGAATCAACAGTACTGGCCTCCTTCTGGCTTACTAACAGGATATGTATAAACCATCCAACTTTCTTTCACGGTTACTAATTTTTTTTATTTCCATTTCAAAACAAGTTTGCAAAGAATAAAAATCGCGGATTTGAAATTTGAATGGAAATTCCTTTCAATATAAATGCTGCAAATATTTCTTTGTGAAGATAAACTTTCGCGAATAAACTGCAATCGTAAAATTTGCTAAAGTAAATCACATGTGAATGACAGTTGGTTTACACTATTTAGTGTTTACTCACATGGGCCTGTTTTCGAGTATCAGTGCGGTAGTAGACATGACCTCGATGTCCTGTTTCTTGGATGTCTTGCCTGAAGTGAGACTCTCTCGTTGTTTGTACTCGAGTGAGATTTGTTGGGGGTCTTTGGTTGGCACCTGTTTCGGTGTGACCCTCCCAAACAGCTTCCATCCCGGTTGTTCTGATTCAGGTTCTAATTCTTTTGGTTTCCTGGAAAATATATTTCTGGAAAAAAAGGGGACAAAAATATCAGTATAGACATAGTTGTTTCTGAGGTAGAATTATGGTAATTGCAATTCACAAAGCCACTAATGAAAGATTATGAACAGACAAGATTTTTTTTTCTGAACGATTTGAAAAAATCCAAATGACAATTAAAGCCTTATAAAATTTATTCTCCCAAATCAAAGTAACTGTAACTTGTAAAACATAAATTATTCAAATATAATACTTTCAAACATTTGTGACTTTGCTTCAGAAAGGTACATTTATTAATTAATCATCTTTTTATATAATTAAGCTACACTAGAAATGAAGAATCCCATTAATTATGATTTGATTTTTCCATATACAATTGTATATCAACTGTGATAAAAATTTTGATTTTTTTTTTTTTATTCAAACTACCATTTCTAATTTTAAAAAACCACCATTGTCTATATGTGACTAGTTTTCAAAGGACCTAAATATATATATAGCTATAAACTGTAAAAGTTAAGTTTGATATGACAAGGGGTCACTAATTAAGACAGGAAGCTAGTATATATATATAACCATGTATGATATAATAGCTAGGTTTAAAGATGCTCCACCGCTGACAAATGGTATTTTTTCACTATCAAAAACAGGAGCAGACGATTTAGTATTTTTCTTCAGTTACAAAAGTTACTTACTTTACACCATTACCACCATTGAAAAGTTTGAGCTTCTAATTTTACTTCAAGTTAAAAATATGACAAATAATTAATTGCATCCCGAAAAAATTCCGTGTCACTGTTCTATATGGAAGGAAGTACTGATTGCGTATGCACCAAAGGCGAAATAAATTATTTTATATTATTTTTTGTGTTAAGGTTGTATTCTTCTGAGGTTTCAGTCCCGTTGAAGTCTCGTTTCGACAAATATTAAAGAAGTTATGAGATTTTCAAATACATTTTATCAATATCTGTAGCAAGTTGCCAGTTGCAAATTTTGTCCAAAAATTACAGTTCTAACTTTAGCAGATTTTTTTATACGGGGATTTTAAGAAATGACCCATTTGGCGGCCATTTTGAAATCATGTCTTTTTTCGCTTTGAGTAGAGCCGAAGTTTTACCATTTTTTATTGAAATTGTTTTTACTTAAAACATCACTGCACCAGCATTTTTAGCTGTATCGAGCTAATTTTTGCTGTAAATCTTTACTTGGTTCGTGGTAATTAAAATATTGAGCATTAATGTGTGAAATTATTCACTTTTTTCACTTTATTTTTACATTTAATGGTAATTTGAGCATTTTTATTTTTTACTCTAAAATACTGAAAAATAACAAATATTCAAGTGGGGCAAAAAAGTAAGCACACGGACCCCCCATTTTTCTGCCTGATTTTGAAAGAACAACCCTTTCCCTATTGATATGCAAAATATAAACAAAAGTTTAATACCATAACTTTGTCTATAAAGGGTTAGATTTGGCAAAAATGGCTGAAAATGGTGCATTTTGTAGCTCAAAATTAAGGGGTAGGGGTAGCATATGTTGTTATTCTGAGAAAAAATATTAGTCTTATTAATCAAAACTGGTATATTTTAAAAGAAGACTACTGGAAAATAAATTCTACAAACATTAATACATATCAAACACTGCATTAGGAAATTATGGCTTTAATTTATTGTGTATATGGTCAAAACGGCAAAATTCCCATAAAATCCAATATTTTGTCATTTTGGTATCTTTGAGTGACAGTAGCTCAAAAACGAGCACACGGACACATGTTTTTCTTTCATTTTCTTTCATGGTATGAACTCCTCTTTCCAAAAATCTATGTGAGGGAAAAAGTTTAATACAAGAAAATTTTGACTTCTCAGAGGAGTACATCCTTAATTAGACATATATATACACCATCAAACACCAATTATTGTTCAACTGAGGAATATCATTTATGCTCTGTCGGAGGTGGAGCATCTTTAAGTATATTATATACATGCAAGTTATGTGATGAATTTGTAAAATTCAAAATAATTGATTTTCTTTTGTTGTCTGGTAAAATTAATTTAATGAAATTGAAACTTACATAGTCATTCATAAGCTTACATTTAAGAGGCTAAGTGGATCAGAGGTAAAGTAATTAAAAGTCACATATTATCTGACTGACATAACAGTGCGTGTATATATATACATATGTACAATGTAGATTTGTCATTAATGTAATTACATTGTAACATGAAGCTGTTAAAGTAGCTTATGTAGCTTTTAAGCTTATATTAACATGGCCAAATGTATCACTGGCTGCCAAATGTATCACTGGCTACCTAAGTCTGGATATATATATAGCTGTCATATTATATAATATAGCTATATATATATGTACATGTGTGTGTACATTTTTTTAATCCCTAAATCGAAATTCATGCTTCATATAATTGAAATATACGAGCAATATATCCATTGACATTTTAGAAAAAAGGCCATTTATAGAAATACATGTGTATGTATATATGCCAAATGACCCCTTTTGGCCCATCAGGCCCCAGAGAGAGGCAAAGGGTGAGTGCCAGTAGGGGAATGGGAGAAAACTTGAACGGTTGAGAGCCATCAATTGCACAATTTTGAATCCCCCTGCACCCAATATAGTCAGACAAATTCAATGGTTTTTAAGCAGAAGTAAAATTTGTGAATTAATATATTGTTGACGGACAGAAGCCAGATGTGAGCTACCGGATGTCTACACACATGGAATATATATATATTAATTAGGCAAGATTAATGATAAATTTAGAAAACAATTGATTTAAAACAGAAACACCAAATGACATATATCTAGGACTTCAATGGACCAGATTACCAATTACCACTCAATAGTTGATTATCACTGCATGTGACAGAAATGAATCTTTACTGTTAACACATGTACAGATTACACAGGAAATCTTTGTTTGGTGTTGGTAATTACCTCATCTAAGGCCATCAACATACCGTATTCGACCCAATAAGCGCCCAGGGTGTTTAAAAAATTGAAAAGGTGCTAATAAGACATAATTATTGCAAATGTATAGTAATGTGTAGTTTTGGTCTTTCTTTATGCCTGGGCAGTTCAAATCGAGGCCTCAAAAAGGGGGAGGGGCATTTATAGGGACATGGGCGCTAATTAGGTCGAATACGGTATATTTTCCAGTGTTATTATTGTCTTTAAATTAAAGATTAATTTTTAATTTTTGTTTCGAAGGTACTGGACCTTTGAAAGATTTATCTCTCGTAATTATAATTATTTTGCCAGGCTCCTTCCTATATATCCTGCCCCAGAGGGTCAGACCCAAGATTTGATTTTATACCAGTTTCGAACCAATTTAATTACAATAAATGAATCTATGCAACTCTATGACTAATAGCGATTAAAAAGATCTGTTTATACCCATATACATTAATATTGAACCCTGCATCTCCGGCCACAGCTGGTTTTATACAAACTTTCCCCTTAAGCTTCTTCCAAGGATGTTTCTGATCAAATTTGATTACAATCCATGAAGAACTCTCGATCTACATATACACTAATACTATAGCTATAGGCTTTAGGGTTTTAAAAGATTTACCTTTGTGAATTGTTTATATGTTAATATACTTTCTCTATGCTATCTAATGAAATTTAGTCCAAATCAGTTGGCACCACATGTACAGCCAGGTTTAACCAACAAAAAAGTGCCAGATACTGCCTGATAATGAAACCCCTAAAGAAAACACAAAGTAAGAAGTCTGTGCATTTCTGTAGCTTATGATGAGGAAGTAAGACGTTTACTCTAAACAAACACAGAAGAATTATATTGCATGTATAATTTATACATAAAATTTTTAGAATGTTTAGAACATTGATGGTTGTTAGATTATTAAAGTTTATTATCCAGGAATTCCTGCTCATTTATGTGTTGCTTTATGATAATGGATAGAGACCAATAAACAACATAAACAATATTGATGTACTGTACACCCTATATAAGGCCTATTGGCCGGGCCCCTCATGCATCAGAGCCCTGTAGACCTTTTAAGCCCCATCCTATCTCCTGCTCAGTCAATATTTTATACAAAGCCATTATTCAGTTCTCATTCTTACAGGAATGTTTCTGACTAAATTTTAATTGGTTATGATTCCTGCAGAACTCTTTGACTATTATAATTAGCCATTTGAAGGAAATTTTATATGATTAATGGACAGACAGATGACGGGCGCCACCCAATGGTATATAAAATTATTAGCTCGACGGTCCTTTAGGCCAGGTGAGCGAAAAATATAGTAATCATATATCAATATATAGTAATGGTGCAATAATTACCTTGATAAAAACCCAGAAATGCCTTTTCGCTTTGGTTTGGAACCCTTATCATCGATTCCACTGTCCTGAGAACCATTTTTACATCGTTCAAAAGAATTTCTTGAATGGAGATTGATTTCCATAAAACCTCCATCTCCAGTGTCTATGCAAAGTCCTGTTCCTTCGCCGTCATCTATGGAGGCTGCTGATACTGAAAAGTCTGTACAAGTACTAAGACTAGAAAGACTGGAGGCATCATTAAATGTCCGCAATAGAGAATCTCCAGTATGGACCCTGTGAATTCCAGATTCCAGATCCAAACTGCTACAGGTCAACTGGTCTGGCTCCTTTAATCTCAATAATGAATCAGTTTCCCCTAAACTTCCTGTGTCTATATTCGTTTGTTTAAATATCTCAGAGTTTTGGTCAATGTCATCAATGTTGAGTATCGTTTCAGTAGATGTGCTTTGATTACTATCATGTTCAGATAAAGCACCTGAGTTGCTTGCAGCTGATTCTTCAGGTGGATCAGCTGAACTGGATTCCAATGGACTGTTCTCTACTCCTTTCCTGTTCGTGACTAGCTGACGAGTTGTAGGAATGTACACAAGTGGTAATTGAATATTTTGCAGAACTGTAGACAAACGATTGTTCGACCCCTCAATATCAAGAGGAACATCTTGAGTAAGTGTGATTGGTGTTATCACAAGACCTGATTTAAGTCTCACTCCTGGATCTAAACCAGTCTCGCAATAAGATTGGTAGTGATCACCTGAATGTGACGATATATTCTCAATATCTGACGAGCTATTTGACTTTTTATAATCATATTTGTCTATATCACATCCATTGCATTCCTCTTTTGAATTACAACTACCGTTGGATTCCCCCAAACTGTTGTTGTCTGGTAAAAATCTTTCGCAACCATTGTCTTCATGGGTGGTACAATGGCGAGCTGACGATTTCAGAATGTCAACATCAACATTGTTTTGGCAATCAACTAGCCTCATGGCATCTTCCGATTCAGACGATATTATATCGGAATACGAAGCAGTAGGCAGATCTTCACACATGCCTAATATCATCATCTCATTTTTGCGTATTGAAGGAAGCAAATCAAGTTTGCCCATGTTGTACACACAAACAGATCACAGTTGCTTTGACAGTTGTGTGTATTGAGTGAACTCCACATAACGAAGTCAAACGGAAATGTTCTGGGAAGGACATGGCTATATTAAACATCTTACACACACCAAACCATGTCAGATTCTTACCAATATGAATTATACGAAATCTGATTACTCTTACTGTAACAATCCCCCTCTATTTGGGTTCAAGGTTCACTATTCTTCATTTTGGCATATCCTTGTCGTCCATCTTGGAAATATGCTAATGAGGGGGCGTTATGAAAAATAAACAATTAAAACATCATTATAGTTGTTATGATTATTTTAGTTTTTATTATTATTCCATAAAATATGGAGTCAAAAATTGCAATTTCAAAAATACAAAAAAATATTAATTCACGAAACAATATCCCATGATGCCTCAATACTCGCGCCATTTTTATAATTTTGCCAGTCCTACACGATACTGAACAGACATAACAACAAAGTTTGATCTTTATATCATGGGCGTTGCATTGTAACAGCCCATGGAATATAGTTCAAAACATGCATCTGTATCTGGCGAGTATTTCTGAGTATTATTGATTGGTTTGGTTGTTTAGATTTATGGTTTCAGACTAGGCTAGCCTCTTTTCGAGACCGCCGCTGTTTTTTTCCACAAAAAAAATGTTTGCATACAAACTGTATTTCGATTGATCTACCTCCTATTATTAATTTTAAAACAGAAAACATTAGACAATTTTTAAAACGTTTGTTAAGATATTTGCAAGTTAAGATAATTGCATTCTTTATGCTCGAATATTTCTGCTATAATTTTATTTTGTTCCGTAAATGTGGATTATCTCCCCTTAACTGTAAATATGTCCTAGATGTCGACAAGTGCTTTGAAGTTTTCTATAAAATATCATTTCAATATAACATTTATATTGATATCATCAACACATATCACTTTATATGTCTTACCTATTTTACTGTAAAAACTGTCAAAATTTTAGAACTCTCTTCCAGAATCTGTTATATTGTAACAGGAGAGGAGAAAATGTAGCGGCCAGACCGGGATTCGAACCCGGGACCCTCAGAATACTAGCCGAGTGCTCTACCGACTGAGCTACCTGGTCACCGATGATCGACCCAGTCCAATCCTGCTACAATATCATCACCTAATATAAACTGTTTTAAAATAATTTAGACAAATTCTGGGAAAACCAAGACCTACTCTATAATTATAGAGCAGAGTTATCATTATGAACTGTGTTAACAATAAAAACATGAACCCTTTGAAATTATCAACATGGAAATCGAACATTTCTTAAAAACTTTACTAACAATACTTTATAGACTATTACCTGCAATGCTACATATGTATCATTTGTATGTATTTATTGTATGATTCTGAGTCCAGTGTAGAGGACCTCAATCGATATCCTGTAGTGGAAAATAAACTTAACTTATTATTTATTGTATGTAGTGATTTAATTGTAATGCATTTATTTTGGCTGCAATTATAACTTGCTGGTAGCAGCTAGTATATACGTATAAAGATCTAGAGCTATATACTAGCGCTTTTTTTCCCACTACTTTGGGAATGGGGTCCGTGTCTTAGAATTTTGAAAAATGCATGATGTGGAGAAAATAATAGGATTATTTATTAATATTTCATATAATTGTTAATTCCAGTGTAGCTTCTTAAGAGCTTGCAACACTATAAGAAATGGGACAGAATTTATAACCTGCAGGAAATGGAGTAGTGAAGGCAGGGTATGATTATTCATTCTAAGAAAATCCAGGTATATAATCAGTGCTGCAGTTAAGATACATGTGTAAAATACCCACTGCACTCTTTCAATGTATATATGTAACCCCTAAAAATGAAATGAACATGTAATAACTACACTTACAATAGTTGTATGGCGTAACCCAATTATTATGTGCGCTTACACCCAGAAAAAGATCAGGAGAAATCTGGTGAAATCTGAAGAATTCAAGTTTGACATGCAAGTGTGGTCTTGTGTCAGAAATTCAGATAGATATTTGCACAATTGCAGTGATTCAGAATGGGGTTAAATTCAGGCCATTTGCCAGTAATCTTTAATCCAAAATGCCCCAAAGTTTTTGAAAATCCTTAATAATTCCAATAGAGAATGGCCGAACGAAATTTTGTAAAAAAAACTCAGAATGTCCTAAAGATTTCGAAATCAATCTGAAACAATGTCATCGATTACGTTACACCACATACATTTTTTGACAAATCTCTGTTAAGTGTACAGAAGTCAGTTGTACCCCTTGAGCTGCCTTCACAAAAGTGTATTATATATACAAATATTGGTTTTATTAAATTTTATTGGCATAATGAAAAATAATCAAATTCACCGCAATGTTTTAATGAGCATTTAAGATGGAATATATATATAAGCAGTACTAGTCCTTGGGCATTTGTTCCTTCACAATTGTAACTTTGTGTTTATTTTTTTTTAGGTTATATTATCTTAAATGACATTCAAAATGGAACATAGGAAGGACAGAAAGCCTTTGGTCGACGTTACAGAGGATTCTCTCACGAATGATGTAAGATATGACTTTCTTGTACTGCGTTATTTGACCAGTTTCCGTAAAACACCCCTTCCTTTTCCAAGGCCTTAAGTTCACTACAGTTTCCATAATTCATTTTACAAATTAATTTATGGTTTTAATTGTGCACTAATTCTGTGAAAAGTCTAAATTTGATATATTAAATACTGTCCCATCAATTTAAGCTTGCAAATATTGGGACCAGTAAGTCAAAACCTTAGGATATAATTTGATTTTAGGTTATTTATGTGAACCCAACTGACCATGATGGACCAAGGTTTGAGCAAACAATGATTACCTCACGCGACCAAAGACTGAAGAAAAGAGGAACAAAGAAACCAACTATGACTGCGGAAGAACGCAATGACCAAATACTTCAAGGTATGTTTATATTTATTACTGTTGACGCGGGATTACTTCGAAAGGCATGGCTGCATTACTTCCACGATATGTGGATGAACTAGTTACCTGTGCATCTATACACACGAGTGCGGTTATTTATTCTGGGAATGCAGCACTTGTTTTTATTGGTAGATGCATTGTGCACCGATTTTATAGGATCGGTCTGGTTACCGGAAACACTAATATTTTTTTGTATGGCTTATATGACATAGTCCAGGGGTGAATATATATAATGAGGGTGATCAGAGTTATCATTAGGGGAGAGGGAGATAACTTGTGTAATTGCAGAATTGTTCTGTGAATACATCCTTTGTCAGGCCATGGGGAGAGAGTGGGGGTAAAACTCATGACCAATATTATCTGTATTCAAACTGTGATTCTAATTTTCAGAAGCAGGAATAGATACTACAGGAATGAGTAAACAGGAGAAAAGAGAATTTTTGGTGAGTCTCAAAAACAAACAGATTAAATCTTAGTACAAGTACAATGTAGTTTCCTTCAGCTTTTAACCAGTATAATTAAAAATAAGTGCTTTATTTTTCTTTGAAAATTTCTTTGAATATTAATGAGTGTATGTAGAAGTATGTAATGTCACCAGTATAGATGAGGACTTTTACTGTGGTATCCAACTCTCAAAAGGCACAATCTCCACCCTAATTTGGATAATTAAAAAAACAATAAGTCCCAATTGAATTTTTTTTCAAAAACACTGTACAAGTATATTGCTGATGACACATCCTGAGCTTTGTTGATACAATGCTGCATAAATTTGATAATTTCATTTAATTTTACATTATATAATTTGCTTTTAGCATTTTAATGACTTTTAGCTTGATCAGCACTGAAAAGATGGCAACAGGCTTCTGTATTCATGAACATGTTTCATCTGAATTGCCAAATATACTGTTTTAGCAAACCAATCTCTTTAATTTTTATCATTTTCTGTGTGAAATTCCTATCAAAAACAAAAAAGAAAAGCAACCCAAAATGCACTGTACTGTTTAATGTTTTGAGCAGAAAGTTATAATGATGTCAAGAGATGATGTCCTTCCAAGCAAACCATCCCATCCTGTGGGAAGTGACGGTGGAAATTCTTCAAGTCAGATCAGCAGGTCAGTTAAAATCAAGATATTGGTTAACTTATTTATCCATGAAGACTCATTTGAACTCTTCTAATTCAAAGACGGGAAGAGTCAATTATGAAATTTCAGGGGTCAGAAAGTTAATGAAATTGGGCCTATGACTCTACATACCAGATATTAGGCCTTTAGATGCTACAGGTTTGATATTAGGCCTATATATAAAGACTCTACTGACCAGATAATAGACCTGAGACTCTACAAACCAGATATTGGGCCTTTAGACTCTACAGACATATATATTAGGCCTAAGACTCTACAGACCAGATATTAGGCCTCAGACTCAACAGACCAGATATTAGGCCTAAGACTACAGACCAGATATTAGGCCTAAGACTCTACAGACCAGATATTAGGCCTAAGACTATACACACCAGATATTGGGCCTAAGACTATACAGACCAGATGTTAGGCCTCAGACTCTACAGACTAGATATTAGGCCTAAGACTACAGACCAGATATTAGGCCTAAGAATCTACAGACCATCTCTATTAATGATGTCTTTGTGGATGATATCATATATAATGTTATGTTTGAGGATAAGAGGACATGTAATAACTTTGATTATGATATCAAAATATAAGATTTAAATTGATTGATCATTATATTAAAATACATGTAGTAAGGATATTTTGACAATGATGATGATCATGGTAATGATGATGTGAACTGAGTGATAATGTTAGTGTGCAAAGCTGTAACTTTACTGAGTGTGATAATGGTAATCAAATATAATTTGCTACTGTGGGATATGGTGATTAATGAATGACGTTGTATATTGAGTGAATATATGTACTATGATGATGATGATGATGATGAATGAGTGAATGAAGACTATGAATGATTTGTGTGCTGATATCTAATGTAATTTTTACATTTTGAAAACTTCTGAAAAATAAAAAAATACAAAAAAAAAAAAAATTTAAAAAAAAAAAAAAAAATCTACAGACTAGATATTAGGCCTCAGACTCTACAGACCAGATATTAGGCCTAAGACTACAGACCAGATATTAGGCCTAAGACACTACAGACCAGATATTAGGCCTAAGACTCTACAGACCAGATATTAGGCCTAAGACTCTACAGACCAGATATTAGGCCTAAGACTCTACTCACCAGATAAAAGGCCTGAGACTCTACTCACCAGATAATAGGCCTGAGACTCTACAAACCAGATATTGGGCCTTTAGACTCTACAAACATATATATTAGGCCTAAGACTATACATACCAGATAATAGGCCTGAGACTCTACAAACCAGATATTGGGTCTTTAGACTCTACAAACATATATATTAGGCCTCAGACTCTACAGACCAGATATTAGGCCTAAGACTCTACAGACCAGACATTAGGCCTAAGACTCTACAGACCAGATATTAGGCCTAGGACTCTACAGACCAGATATTAGGCCTAAGACTCTACAGACCAGATATGAGGCCTAAGACTCTACAGACCAGATATAAGGCCTTCAGATGCTAGACCTGATAAGGCCTGTACCGTCATGCTGCATGGTGAAATTAAGCACTACAAAGTTAATCTAGGATACTGACCTCAGATTCCTGTTAATTAGTATTAGTCATATATTTATTAATCTCATTGCCATTGTACCTTGACAGTTAGTATGGCTTATTTTCAAAATCTTATGTTTTAGAGAAGATGACAACCTTACGCCTGATACAATTGGAAATGATGATAACCGTATACCTGATGTGAATGATAATATTGATAACCCCATGCCTGGTATAAACTCAGGAGATGATAACTTTGTGCCTGGTCCTGACACACAGTGCTTCGGTAATGAACAGTCAGTAGGGAAGTCTTCACATTCTGGTGACATAAGTTACCCGAAATCCACACCTGAAAAGACGACCCCATCCCAGAATAAAGTTGGGATATGTCAACCTTTCAGGAGTAACACCGAAGACGATGGTCACCCAGAAAAAGAGGATGGCTGGCTGTGTAGCCATAAGGAAGGGCAGCCAGTAAAAGATACAGTTCAGAAATTGAAGAGGGTAAATGGTAAACGGACAGCTGCGCAGGTAAGTAACATTTTAAAACTTCAAATGATAAGCCCACCTGGCCAAATGATCTGTGGAGTGTATGCTATCTGTCTGTTACCACAATAATGCTATCGGGGATAGGCCTGTAGCTGATGCTGAGAAGAATGTTTGTTTAATTGACCATGAAACAGACTTCCATATTTAAACAAATTGAAAGAAATAAGAGGTCAAGAGACAAGTTTGTTCAAATGATTGACTGTGATTTTTGTCACAAGGTCATGATGTTTTAATGGGTTAGTAAACAGCTTCTTTTTAATGGCAAATAAACCCAGAGACCTGTTATCAACACCTGTTATCATTGAATGTTGTTTTAACGTGCCAGTCACATACAAATTTATTAACATATATATTGACTGACAGTATGCGAGAGTAAAAGGAGACCTCTTGTCTCAGTAGATCTCTACGATCTGTTAAGATTGTTAAAACTCAAATGCTCTTGTTTTATTTTTCAGGCTAAAAGTATTGCAGATGATCGGTCTCACAAGCAGAGGAAGATGGAGCAGTATGCTCATATTGTCATTGAGGAAGATAATGATACTGATGATAATGAGCAGTTTAGTAACCCAACAACATATGGACAATTTTTAACGAGACCAAATCTAAGTAATCATGTAAGTGGTTGATCATCTTCAGCTCGCCTGCTGTTTACAATTAAAAAAAACAACTCAACTGACAATTCCATATTTGGCCATTACAGAGTTATCTGCCCTTGATTGATTGTGACCTGATGTGTTAGAAATACGTCATATTTTTCTTAGAAAACAATGCGAGTTCCGCTCACAAAGTGGTGACATCACAATGAATACCTACCTTCAAGGGCAGATAACTCTGTAAGATGCAAATATAGTATGGGCCATGACAATGCATTAGATGTCTTAAGTCACAGTTACCGAAGCCAAGGTTAAAAAGGTCACCATAATAAGTCAAGGCTGTGGAAACTTTTTTTGAAATTTCGCGATATTTTACAAAACTAATTTGGTGATGACATAGAAGCATTATAAAAGTTATTATTGCTAGAACTATTTCTAGATATAGATAGTTTTCCTACAAACTGCCATTACAAAAATGTTAATATATGCTATTATCTTTAAATATGCTATATATAGATAGTTTTCCTACAAACTGCCATTACAAAAATGTTAAGATATGCTATTATCTTTAAATATGCTATATATAGATAGTTTTCCTACAAACTGCCATTACAAAAATGTTAATATATGCTATTATCTTTAAATATGCTATATATAGATAGTTTTCCTACAAACTGCCATTACAAAAATGTTAATATATGCTATTATCGTTAAATAGGCTATATATAGATAGTTTTCCTACAAACTGCCATTACAAAAATGTTAATATATGCTATTATCTTTAAATATGCTATATATAGATAGTTTTCCTACAAACTGCCATTACAAAAATGTTAATATATGCTAGTAGCTTTAAATATGCTATATCCTTGTGTAGCAAGCTCGTTATGTGATACAATCTATAAAGACTATCCAAGAGACAACGAAAATTAAAATGGCCTTTATCATGCTGAAATTGACCATTTAGGAACCCTTAGCAGGGGTCTACATAAGGCTTGTCTGTTTGCCTAGTGCCAGACTAAATTGCTGACGGACAAGTGAAAACATTAAAACACTTGTCCGATGTACATAGCACTGCTTATATTTAAAAGTCTTGAAAGAATTTGTGTTGGACAAGTGATAATTTCATTTGTATAAGGGACAAGTGGATAAAAAGTTAATGTCCACCCCTGCTTAAAGAGTTGCATTTTAAGCAGGTGGTCTTTATACAGAGGTAGTCACTAAGACAGGTTTCACTGTAAGTACTTGTGATTTGGTCAATAATTTCATAAAATTGAAAAACTTTGGTATAATTACATGAATAATAGAAATGGGGATCTGCCTTTGTTTTATAGACTTGGTAATGATATAAGATTGTTGTTGTAGGAAACAGGTTCAGGAAAGCTAGAGCAAAAAAAATCGCCTCCATCTCGTAGTGCCATGGAGACGAAACAAAGAAAACCACCTCTATCCCGAAGTGATATGGAGACGAAACAAAGAAAACCACCGCTATCCGGCAGTGATATAAAGACGAAACAAAGAACTTCTCCTCTATCCGGAAGCGCAATGGAGAGGGATCAAAGATCACCTCTATCTCGAAGTGCCATGGAAACGAAACAAAGAAAATTGCCTCTATCCCGAAGTGCAATGGAGAGGGATCAAAGAAAATCGCCGCTGTCCCGAAATGACATGGCAACTGAACAAAGAAAATCACCTCTATCCGGAGGAAACATGACGGATGACAATGACACTCAACCACCAGCCATGTCTGATGAAATGGAGGTAAAAACAAAAAATATCAAGTAAACCAGGAGTAATTTTAGGGATCATCCTGTTACAAAACTTATTACTGAAGTTGGTCCTGTCGCTACCAAATTAGTTAAAATGAATTACTTCAACTTTCATTTGAAGATGCTCCACTGCCGACAGACCATAAATGACACTCATAATTTGAACAACAATTGGTGTTTAATCTAGCGTCTAATTAACACAAAAAATAATATAAAATAATTTATTTTGCTGTTGTTGCATGCGCAGTCAGAACTTCATTCTATATAGAACATAGTGCCATGGAATTTTTTCGGGATGCAATTAATTATTTTTAGTATTTTTATCTTGAAGTAAAATTAGAAGCTCAAACTTTCCGATGGTGGTAATGGTGTAAAGTAAGTAACTTTTGTAACTGAAGAAAAATACTAAATCGTCTGATCCTGTTTTTGATAGTGAAAAACTACCATTTGTCAGCGGTGGAGCATCTTGAAGATCACAGACTGAACTTTGATAGTCCACTATATATACATTTCCAAAGCCAAATTCAAAAGAGGATAAGGACTATATTGGTCATCTTTCTAGATTATTTTCTAGTTTGTATTTATTTATTTTGAAGATGTCACCACCTCATGGCACATCCAACAATGCTCAACAAATCATCGACTCTGGTGATGAGCATGTTACAACCAAAACTGAAAACATGTCAGACGAGAAAGCAGACACTAGCATTCCCCAAGAGACCAAAAGCAACTTAAACTTCTATAAGAACAAAATTGATAAATTCGCCCATTTGGTACAAGGCAAGGTCAGATGGAAATCTACCAAGGGAGAGAACGCTGCAGAGGAATCCAACCTTCACTGCAAGGTATTTCACCATTATATTCATGCATATATATTAAAGTATTGAAAAAAGTAGAGGGTGTTAATTTATTTCACCCCTTACCTGAATTACAAAATGAATGATTGAATCTGATGATCTGACTAGCGTTATAGACAACATACCGATACATGATTTTTAGATTTCCATGTTTTTAAAAAAAAAAAAGGAAACTTCATAGAAAAAATTTGACTACAATAATTAATTAACCATTAAGTGTCAAGCTTACATGCTTTTTTCATAAACATAATATCTGTTGTTCAAATTTTTTAATAAAATTGAAAGTTTAAAAGATGAAAAAAATGAAAGAAGTATGATTTTTAACAGGATTCAACAAGTTCAAACGACAGAGACATTGATTTTTTTTATGATATTCCTGCTTTAGAAAGACATTACAAGTAAGTGAAATATTTTACTTTGGAGTTCAGTACCTATTCTGATCACTCTCATTTCCTACTTATCGCCTATCATTTAGTTTTGAATCTATGTTATATAAAAATAATCATAGCAATATCTTTTTCTTTCCAAAGACATTGGGAATTTGTAATATTGATGAATGATGACTGAATTTTTAACATTGATGAATGATAACTGAATTCGTTTAGGCCATATAAAAGTTCCCAGTAGGAAAAATTAGAATTTTTTTTTTAAATCTATCTAGTTATTGAAATACCAATTGTGTATGAGTATTCATTTTGTTACTTTAAAATTTAAGTTTTGAAAAGAAACATTAATGATACATCTCTGAACTTATCCTAATGGTTAAACATCTAAATGAACTTTAGGTTTAAATAATCATATTTTTCAAAAAGAAACAAACTAAGTGAATAAATTTTTTTTAATTTGTTTTTGTAGGAGTGCAAAAAAGGTATGTATATTTCAGAACCTGACATGAAATATGTAAAGATCTCGCAAAGTGTTGCACTCTGACTTCTAATTTATTTACGTCACAGATATTACTGTAAATGTATATTTTTTAAAAAGGCATTACCACATCTGAACAGGGATAATAATTAATTTCAAATGGCCTAACGTAAACAAGAATCTAATATTGGAATATTTTTTGTTATTAAACAATTAAAGTGAATAGTCGGGCAAAGGAAGGCTTAAGTCGATTAAAATGGTGTTAATATATCCAGTATAATTTCTTATGAAATAGAAAAATAAAATATCCTGTCAAAATCGCTCTGCACGCGAAGAAATTAATTTATAGTAAAGGAATCCTAAAACGTCCTCCCGGCTGCCTATATCCGTGTTGACATTCCCATGCAGCCTCGCTTTCAGAATTTATTTTTAGAACAGTGTTAAATTTATATGGGGCTTTCCATAATTTCAATGGTCTAAACTGGACAAAGTAAGCACAATTTCATCGTAATTTTAATATGTAAGGACTTTTGGAAGGCCAATGAACGCATTTATACTTGTTTTCATTGCCCGACTATGCACTTTAAAATCGATTTACAACTTTGAAAAATAATAACTTGTTCGTTTTAAGTGTAAATAAACTGCAAAATGCCATCTCCGCCTATTCGAATACTCCAGTTATTTGAATATTTTCTTCTGGACAATGACTTATTCAAATAAGCGGAATTCTCTGTATTTGCTTTCACTGTATTTGACTTTTACCTTACTTCAAGCTCCTAGTAGTCAAATAGACCGAAATCTTGTAATATTAAGCCTATGGCATGCTTGGATGAAGGGTTGCCAAGCTTATTCAAATGAATGACCTTGACCTTCATCCAGGTTCAAAGGGGTCAAATTTGACCCCGGCACTCTGGAATTTTACACTAATTGATGAATATTTTTGACAGGATGACCCTAAATGTCCTTTCTATTCTCCTGACCCTGCTAATGTGGAGTGGTATGCTAAAGTGATACTACAACAGCTGAAGTTGTACAGTCTGATGTTGACAAAGGCTCAAAGCCAAGCTGCTGAGATGGTAGCCTGGGGGGAACCTGTCAGATGTGGACGCAACATGGAACAGTCACTCGACATTGTATCTGTCAGCAGACAAAAAAAGCAAGTATTAAAGCAGAATCTCAGAACGGAGAGTTGTTAGATCTTGTATTAGAGCGTATTCTAGTGGAGCGGAATTACAAATTTAATTTTTATATTACATTGAACATAGTCTATCATAATTTCAGGAAAATGTGGATAGATTGGAGTTCAGTAGAATTATAAATGTGTGTTATAATTTCAGTAGATGTATTTAAATGCCTCTTATGATATCAGTAGAATTATATTTACATTAGCTTGTGACTTCTACTATATAAACTAACCATGGCAAAAGGAAATGTATGACGATATAAACGACACACAAAACGTGACCATTATGACGTCACTAACGTTGACGTGGTGATGTCAACTGATCACCGTCAAAATGGTTGTTCTATCTTGTGGATTAAATCGTTGTTGATAACCGGTTTTCCTTGTCTAGTTTAAACAATGTTAATGCAGATACCCTAAAGTGAGTTGATAACGTAAATATAAGCATTAAACTATCTTCCTATGCCATCTATGGTCTATATAGCTAGCACGCATTATGAAGATTGTCTGCAAAGCTCTGGCATCTATATAGACCATAGATGCCATAGGAAGATAGTTTAATGCTTAAATATATGCCTATTATTTCTGACAGTAGAATCATTTAAAGGTCTATCATAATTTCAATAGAATTATTTATGTCCATTTTACTTCAGAAACATGGTTTGCAGTTCAGAGGAAGAGGAATTTGTACCATACAAACCAAGGACAATTAGAATTAGAAAACTTGGGAGACCTCGTGGTAATCAGCTCAACGATCCAAATTATGTTCCAACTCACAGCTCAAAGGACACCATTGATACACAGCCATTTGGTTACGATGCTGAAACCGCTGTAAATGACAGTCAACCTGTACAATCTCCTGACAGGAGAGCTCAGGGGGATAATGTTTGTGTTGATGAAACAGATGAATGGATGTCGGCGGAGAAGCATAAAAACCAACAGCAGGCTCAAAAGCAACCCAATCGTAGAAAACTGTATTCAGTTATCCCAACCCATTCTGGTATTGAAGTTAAGACAAAGGCGAAAGGTGATAGCAATCGTAGAACAATATACACAGATATACCCACACACCCTGGTGAGGAAGTAAAGACGAAAGGTGATGGTAGTCGTAGAACAATATACACAGATATACCCACACACCCTGGTGAGGAAGTAAAGACGAAAGGTGATGGCAATCGTAGAACAATATACACAGATATACCCACACACCCTGGTAAGGAAGTCAAGACGAAAGCTAAAGGTGATGTTTACAATATGTCCGATGAAAATAGTGGAGAGGAATTTCTCAGTCTTAAAAGAACTGGAGCTAATTACAAGACGAGGAGAAACAGACAGAGAAAGCTTTTACAGAAATCTGATAGTGGAGGCTCGGTAGAAAGTGTTTTATCTGACGATCAGAATGATTGTACAGAACACAGCAGAAAGAGACAGAAAGAGACTGTGAGTTTACCTAGTCCTCCGTATGTCCAGTCTGAATCGTCATTGGACAGTCTCAGTCAGCAGTCGGCAGCCATGATTAATGCCCAGGGAGAGCTTTACTCCACACAGGTCTGTCTGCAGCGAGAGAGGTCGGCGACAAAAACTAGAAAAAATTCTGGTAATGCAGAGGGTGACACTATTGTTATAAAGAGACAAACGAAAAGGAAGCGAAAGACTTCTGGTCCAACTTTGAAGGCAAAAAAACGAACAGCCCAGGAAAGTAATTTAGACTGTCATTCTGATAAATCTAATGTCTCAGAAACGCAGGAAACCCAAGAATATGATTACTTACCTTCAGTAAGAGAAACTTTGAGGGAGGAACTGCCAGATTTACAGAATGATTTCACCCAAAGCAATGAAAGGATAACGCCAACAGACTCTTTAGTGTGTAACGAAGAAACAGCTTATCTTGAAAAGAGTGACAGCCAGTCGCCGAACTTCAAAAAGCGACGAGGCTCAAGGAAAGCAGAAACTGTCACCAGGTGTGAGCCTGATGAACAACATACAGAAATCATCTTAAATTTTCCGGATACAGGAGATATACCACCTCAAGTGTTCCCACAAACTAGTGGAGATGATGGCACCAAGAGGCCTCACCATCATGATCAGGAAGAAATCGTACAAATAAAACAGACACCGGTTTGTATTATTTTTGAAAGATACATTTCCAGTTTAAAGTTTATAATGAACACAATTAATACAATGAATTTGTGGTTATAACGTTGTAATTTTCATTTCCATCAAGGGGACTACTGACCACTGGTTGGTGATTTTTGTCTGGGTACTCTGTCTTTCCTCCACCATCTTAGCCTGCCATATTCTTAAATGACCTTGGCTGTTCATAAGGCGTTAAACTGATAAAACCAAACCAATTGGTCACAATGTCCCCTTGCCACATGCAGCCATCAGAAACTTTTTGTAAATACAGATAAAGCTGATACCTTGCCCGCTGTGTAGTGTGCCCTTCCCAACAGACCAGATAGAAGCCCATGCATCTGAATGTGAAGGAAACCAGGAGAGTAAGTATTAGGGCTGGGTATTGGAAGGTCTAAAACGATACGATACGTATTGACAATACACTGAAACAATACACGATATGTATTGACGATACAGTGGACCTCTTGTTCAAATTCAGTTGACCATTGTGTTTTGAATATTGTGACGATAACAGACAATTTTGATAAAACATTCTATAACCTGGAAAAAATCTACCAAACATTTGATTCGAGTTATCATCTGTGTTAATTGATTTCTGTCAATTCGTATTCTTAGTCATGAAAGAGCATTTATAATCCATCTAGGTGACTCAGATGCTTTAAACACTTCCTTTTGATTGAAATGCTCTTAGGCCAAAAAAAATTAATTGTTAGTTTCTCAGGCCACTTTTTTAAAAAGTCAGTGCGGGCGGCGGGAATATATTTTATTTCTCTGAAAACAAATGCGGCAGATAACATTTTATTTTTTTCTCACTTGATGGACATGAAAATCAATGAAAACACGTGTAGAAAATGTAAATTTTTACTCGGTCTTTAAGAAAAGCTTTTAAATATCTCAATCGTCACTATATCCAAAGAAAACCAGTTGAAAATACATAATCCTGGGAGGAAACATTCTGTTTTGAGCAAATGCTGACATCGGCAGCCATTTTTTACCGGAAATGAAAGGTGCATACTAAAATTGGAGCCAATTTCCGGGTGCGTTTTCAAATGGAAATTTCGGGCGAGTTTGAATAGAAATTTGGGGTGCGTTCGATGTGGCAGTCTCGATTTTAATTTTTAAGTTATGGCGCATAAAAAACGGTGCGGGGGGTAAATGCCGATGCGGCGGGGCCTGAGAAACTAAGAATTTTTTTTTGGCCTTACTTGAATAATGTTTAAGAATAAATTTTGTTTGGAATTTCCTATTTCTATAACGAAAACAGTAAGTTGAGTTGTTAAAACGATACAGCGATATACAGCATGTCTGCGTATCGATATTCGATATGCTGCTGAAAACCGATACATATTGATATATCGATATATTGATCCATCCCCAGTAAGTATTGAAGTTACTACTGGATGTTACCCACAAGGCAAATTACAGCTTATCTGTCCTAAAAGCCCAGTAAGCTTATATATTAATTATGCCATTATGTAGCTTCAATTTTCCGTCAACATATTTAAACCATTTTTACCTTGTCTCTCGAAGACAGCAGGGCTTATGGAATCACTTTTGTGTCGGTTTTGGTGTTTGATAAAGGTTTTGGTGTTAGTGTTGTAATACTGTTATCTGTCACAACTGACATTAATTTCTACAATGACTTTGGTATATAATTGTTATGCTGGGTATGGACAATCATTTAAAGAGGGAAAATACTCAATTTTGAGAATTTCAAGAGTGAAAATGGGCTGAAAAGTTAATAAGTCATGTAATGACATTGCTACATATTTTAAAACTGGTAAATTACAAGGAACCTGAATTGAATACATAGTGAGTGACTTCTTTGAAATTCTTCTTAGAAAATAATCATTGCAGTATTCTAGGGGAGTGGGGGGGGGGGAACCTGTTATACGGTATCCAATGTTTTATATATACTATTTATTATAGGCCCTACAGTCCAGAACCCTGTTCCTGTGTATCCAGAAAATGGCGGTCTATCTGATGGCCAAGCAGATGGAGTGATGAGCTTTTTCAAAAACAGTCAGAGTCCAACCCAGGCCACATCACCTTCACCCAGAAAACACCGAGTGAAAAGGGCTGACGAGGAAGGTTCGTTACTTCAAAGTTCACTCGAATAGAGAGAAAATGACTAATTATGTTTGCTGGGATTTGAATATTGAAATTTATTGATTGCATTTCATTTAGATAACAAAACTGCATCTGGGTAACAAGCAGACTTATACAAAATTAAACAATATAACTTATAGAGTATAATACAAATCTTGATGTCCTTACCTAATAACATAATTCTTTCATTTCAGACACAACAGGAAACGCCATTGAGCCAGAAAGGTGAGATTGGTTTCATTGATGTTCTAGGTCACATGATGACGAACCCTTGAGTAATCTATTTGTTCTGTTTAAAGATGCTCCACCGCCGACAGAGCTTAAACGATACTTATCATTTGAACAATAATTGGTGTTTAATTGTGAATATACATGTCTAATTAACACAAAAAATAATATACAATTATTTCTTTTACTTTTAGTACATGCACAATCAGAACTTATAAAACATAGTGCTACTGAATTTTTTCAGGACGCAATTAATTATTCTTAATATTTTGATCTTGAAGTAAAATTACAAGCTCAAAATTTGTCAATGGTGGTAATGGTGTAAAGTAAGTAACTTTTGTAACAAGAAAAATACGTATTCGTTTGTTCCGGGTTTTTATAGAGCAAAAATACTGTTCGTCAGCTGTGGAGCATCTTTAAGTATGGGAAACAACTTTCTGGCATAATTCTGGGGAGGGGCTTTAATTTGCTCTTTTGTCTTGTTCAATCCCTCTTTTGAACAGGAGTTGTGATAACTTAACTTTCATTGTATATATATGGTTTGTGATTATTTTGCAAATAGGGATATGTTAACTCTAGAAAATATACTGATTAAAAGAGTGGTAAATCTGTAAAGACTCTTAGATATTTAACAGAATGCAGTTTAAATGTTTTCAGTTATTTAATGTAACCAGCACTCATTGAAGCTTCTTTGTTTCTTTACAGCAGGTTAACCATTGCTTGTTATATCTGTGATGAGAGATTGCCGGTCGGACAGGAACATGAACGCCATGTTGAAGTTTGTCTGAAAAACGCTTTTCAGCGACAGGAAGAGGCTGATGCTAAAGGTTATGGAGGAGCAAGAAAACAAGGCAAGAGGTCAACACGGGCCAGGATAAAAGAGGAGCAGGACAAAGACGATCAGGGCGGAAACGAAACTGAAGGGTACTCATCAGGTTTAGTATAGTTACAGAAAATCTATTCTATATGGAGACTGAAGGTTACTCGTCAGGTTAAGTATAGTTACAGAAAAATTTAATCTATATAGAGACTGAAGGGTACTCGTCATGTTTAGTATAGTTATAGAAAATCTATTCTATATGGAGACTGAAGGGTACTCGTCAGGTTTAGTATAGTTACAGAAAAATCTAATCTATATGGAGACTGAAGGTTACTCGTCATGTTTAGTATAGTTACAGAAAAATATAATCTATATAGAGACTGAAGGTTACTCGTCATGTTTAGTATAGTTACAGAAAAATCTATTCTATATAGAGACTGAAGGTTACTCGTCATGTTTAGTATAGTTACAGAAAAATCTATTCTATATAGAGACTGAAGGTTACTCGTCATGTTTAGTATAGTTACAGAAAATTTAATCTATATGGAGACTGAAGGGTACTCGTCAGGTTAAGTATAGTTACAGAAAAATCTAATCTATATAGAGACTGAAGGTTACTCGTCAGGTTAAGTATAGTTACAGAAAAATCTATTCTATATGGAGACTGAAGGTTACTCGTCAGGTTAAGTATAGTTACAGAAAATTTAATCTATATAGAGACTGAAGGTTACTCGTCAGGTTTGGTATAGTTACAGAAAAATCTTATCTATATAGAGACTGAAGGTTACTCGTCATGTTTAGTATAGTTACAGAAAAATCTAATCAATATGGAGACTGAAGGGTACTCGTCAGGTTTGGTATAGTTACAGAGAAAAAACCTATTAAAAATGGGAATTGAAAGTTGATCTGAGTATCCTCACAAACCTGGCCTGGCATGCACACCTGACATTCTGGCTATCTATTTTACATTTTCATGCCACAACTTTTTCACTGTAATTAATGTACTACCAGTAATTTTAGCAGTTTTAAACTTTTGCCATTTGACTTTAAGCATATATATATCTCAACCGTTTCTCAAATTTTGCATGGATCAAAATTTCACAATTATAGTAATGAATCGCGAAATTATCTCTGCTAAAATAACCGGCTATGCAGAGTTTTGCAATTTGCAGTTACTTAATTGCACTTTTAGTCTGACAAGTCTTTTTCAACCAAATAGACAAATGTGTAGAATTTTACCACCTGGACAACAATTCTTGTCTTGGTCATTTTAGCGGAGTGGTTAAGAACTTAAATGTTTCTTGTATTTTACCGCCAGCCATCGTCCTTGGGGTCACTCATGGAGTTTATAATTCCTTCTGGTGGGTGGTTTAGGTGTCTGACAATCTAAATACAATCGTCCTGTTCTGGAGTATTTTAGTGGAGTGGTTTAGGTGTCTGACAATCTAAATACAATCGTCCTGTTCTGGAGTATTTTAGTGGAGTGGTTTAGGTGTCTGATAATCTAAATACAATCGTCCTGTTCTGGAGTAATTTAGTGCAGTGGTTTAGGTGTCTGACAATCTAAATACAATCGTCCTGTTCTGGAGTATTTTAGTGCAGTGGTTTAGGTGTCTGACAATCTAAATACAATCGTCCTTTTCTGGAGTATTTTAGTGCAGTGGTTTAGGTGTTTGACAATCTAAATACAATCGTCCTGTTCTGTAGTATTTTAGTGCAGTGGTTTAGGTGTTTGCCAATCTAAATACAATCGTCCTGTTCTGGAGTATTTTAGTGGAGTGGTTTAGGTGTCTGACAATCTAAATACAATCGTCCTGTTCTGGAGTATTTTAGTGGAGTGGTTTAGGTGTCTGACAATCTAAATACAATCGTCCTGTTCTGGAGTATTTTAGTGGAGTGGTTTAGGTGTCTGACAATCTAAATACAATCGTCCTGTTCTGGAGTATTTTAGTGGAGTGGTTTAGGTGTCTGACAATCTAAATACAATCGTCCTGTTCTGGAGTATTTTAGTGGAGTGGTTTAGGTGTCTGACAATCTAAATACAATCGTCCTGTTCTGGAGTATTTTAGTGGAGTGGTTTAGGTGTCTGACAATCTAAATACAATCGTCCTGTTCTGGAGTATTTTAGTGGAGTGGTTTAGGTGTCTGACAATCTAAATACAATCGTCCTGTTCTGGAGTATTTTAGTGGAGTGGTTTAGGTGTCTGACAATCTAAATACAATCGTCCTGTTCTGGAGTATTTTAGTGGAGTGGTTTAGGTGTCTGACAATCTAAATACAATCGTCCTGTTCTGGAGTATTTTAGTGGAGTGGTTTAGGTGTCTGACAATCTAAAAACAATCGTCCTGTTCTGGAGTATGTTAGTGGAGTGGTTTAGGTGTCTGACAATCTAAATACAATCGTCCTTTTCTGGAGTATTTTAGTGGAGTGGTTTAGGTGTCTGACAATCTAAATACAATCGTCCTGTTCTGGAGTATGTTAGTGGAGTGGTTTAGGTGTCTGATAATCTAAATACAATCGTCCTGTTCTGGAGTATTTTAGTGGAATGGTTTAGGTGTCTGACAATCTAAAAACAATCGTCCTGTTCTGGAGTATGTTAGTGGAGTGGTTTAGGTGTCTGACAATCTAAATACAATCGTCCTTTTCTGGAGTATTTTAGTGGAGTGGTTTAGGTGTCTGACAATCTAACACCAACCATTCGTGTCAGGGTCATTAGTCTTAGGACCTAGGATTGAAATTCATTGTGGAAACTTTCAGTTTAGTACTATACGAATAATAATTCTTTCAGATTCCCCTAAAGTGAAATGATAACAAGAAAACAAATTGGACTATAAAATCATTTTCTTTTCGGAACAATTTTCTTTTGCTAATTTCGTGAAAAATTGCTGTCTACATCATTTATATTGACAAAAATTATCATTTAACTATCAAACCTCGGTATGTTAATCATTGTAAACTTGTTCTGAAATTAATATCGCAAAATATCGTAGCCGTGAATGAAAGTTGATTTACTGTAGCCTGTGTTATTATTTCCTGAAACTTTAATTTAATTATGTTTTGGAAATCTGCTAGATTATCTGTAACAGTAAGTATCTTATATATTAGAAATCATTGTTTTGATGAAAAAAACCGTAAATGTTTCTTTTGATTATAGCTACTGAAGAGGAGGCCTGCACACTCCGGAGTTTAATCAGGTAACCTTATTTTCTGATTCACCCATGATATTTCATAATGGATTAGTTCAATCTTTGATTTAGAAGAGTCTAAATGTGTCTTCAGGAGTGGATGAGTTATACTTAATGAATATTAGTTTCATATTAATGATTTATTCAAAGACACTGTAAATTTTGTTTATTTTACATGGAAGTCGGTGATCAAGTGTCAATAAGTTCGGCTTCTCTGAAGAGCCGCAACAGATGCCAAAGTGTTTGGGATATACCATATATATCTAATAACACCCTGCCCCCAATAAGTGCCCCTCCTCATTTCTGGAGAACGAGTTGAAGTTGCATACATGCCCCCATCCCATGGATTTAACTGTAGTTTAGAACATGTGATGCCTCTAACATCAGCATTGTATCCCATATTACATGAACTTGAGAGTGTTTTACATGTTTACATGTGAATCATGGCATAATAATGCATCTCATAGGTAAAAAGGCATATGCATGTATACTGAAACAGATTAATGTGTCAAGAGTACAGAGAGAGATTAAATAATTGCTAATTTTTTTCGTCCATAACTTACATTTTGCCCCCTTTGTTACACTAATTATGGCGAATACGGTACTGAAAACATATTAATTTGTGTATATTTAAATATATTTTAGGACCAGACAAGAAAATCAAGAACATTCCCTGTCTAGCAGCAGCAGCAGTGAAAGTTACACTGATTCATCAGACGAAATCTCACCACAAATAGTAAGCCAATCACGGAAAGGCTTACAAATGTGTGGTTCAACTGAGAACCAATCATGGAAAGGCTTACAAAAGTGTAGTTCTACTGAGAACCAGTTACGGAAAAGCTTACAAAATTGTAGCGCTACTGAGAGCCAATCATTTAAAGGCATGCAAAAATACCAATCTGGTCAATCCATACCTGGAGAATGGACTTTGGAAGAACTTATGAATTCTCCTCTAAAAACTTTTGTTCCAATAAATGCCCAGAATGACTCCGAGGGATTTGAGAATCAATTCAGCAAGGCCAGACTGAACTTTGAAAATAGAGCACAGAAAAAAACTAAACCTCGGAGAAAATCTACGAAGAAAAAACGTAAAAGTAGAAAAAGAAAATCCACTGCCAAAAAGCCAGCCGCCAAACGCAGAAAAACTAATGATAGTCTGCCTGTTCATATCGGATAAACTGGGTTTCATGTTATAGGAAATAATTTATCTTGATACATAAAGATGTGTTCCCATATATGTGTTCTAAACTTCCATCCTTCCAGGGGTTACTATCGCTGTCATTATATCCACCTCGGAGTATGTCATAGTAAAACTGAAGGCTTGGAGCACAACTTAAACCGGTAGTTTGGACGTTTGAGGTACATCACATGACTTTGATGTTAAGTGTCACTCTCTTTAATCTACAAAGGAATTATGTAGACCTATGATGGTCAGTTTATTTCTCCTGAAATGCCTTCAGTTTTCCTATGTCGTGACATAGTCCAGTGGCATCCTCGATACTCCAGGGGTTGCGATCATTTACATTCTCTACACCCCTGGACTATCTCATAGTAAAATTGGAGGAAACATAACAGGTAATTTGGTTGTTTGATGCACATCAAAAGAGCTGTATAACAGTACACTATGGTTGACTGTGTGGCTTTGAAGTTGGGCGTCACACTCTCTGTTATCTTCAAAGGAAATCTTTGTAGGCCTGTGATTGGTTAAGATGTTTTCCGCTGAGCTGTGTCCAATTTTACAATGAGATAGTCCAGGGGTATAAAGATCGTAAGTGATCTGAACCCCTGGAGTATTGAGGATGGTCCAATGGTAGAAATGTATAACAAATACTGTTATTGAAGGAAACTTCAGTTTTACTGTTAGTTGAAATGAAATTCAACCTGTTATGTATTTTATTGTTAAAAATTTCCACCAAAAAAAAAATTTAAAAAAGAATGACGCTGTTCTGGCATTAGATAATAATAAAAAATCATTATTCAAAGTAAAGGCTTCACTTTCATTTATAAATCATGCAACTCTTTATCAAAATTGAAAGAGTTTGCACATAAATATACCATGGATGACCTCTGGACCAATGGAAAAAATATGATGTACAGTATCGCTGTAATTAGCACCCCTCCTGTATGTAATTATTCATCTCCAAAGAAGAAAGACCTGTGTTTACTGCGACAGATTAAAGTGCCAGGAATTCGGAAGAATGAAATATCACTGATTTTGTTAAGAGGTTTACATTCACAACTACCTATAAGTGCCCCTCTTTGTTACAACTTTTTAAGTGCCCTGGCCTGGGCACTGATTACAGTGAATACGTTACCATATTTGACCTTATAAGTGCCAACTCCCTGTGTCTAGGTCATAAGTTCACTTACTTTGATTATCATAAGATGGTGGGCTTATTCAAATCACCTTTCGTCCGTCCGTCCGTAATCAATTCTTGTTACTGCCATTTCTCAGAAAGTACTAAAAGGATCTTTTTCAAATTTGATGTGTAGATTCCCCTAGGGCCCTAGTTGTGCATATTGCATTTTGAGACTGATTGGTCCTGGATTTTGATAGTTAAAGTTTGTGACCGCTATTTCTCAGAAACTACTGAAGGGATCTTTCTCAAATTTCATATGTAGGTTCCCCTTAGAACCCTTGTTGTGCATATTGTATTTTGAGGCTGATTGGCTAACAAGATGGCTGACCAGCCACCATCTTGAAATTTGATGGTTAAAGTTTGTTACCGCTATTTCTCACAAAGCACTGAAGGGATCTCTCTCATATTTCATATGTAGGGTCCTAGTTGTGCATTGTTGCTTTTGAGACTGATCGGTCAACAAGATGGCCAACCGTCCGCCATCTTGGATTTAATCGTTGAAGTTTGTTAACGCTGTTTCTCAAAAATTACAGAAGGGATCTGTCTCAAATTTTGTATGTAGTATGTTTGAAAAAGTTTGAAAGCAGGATAAAGATCCCTCTTTCCATTGTCAGGTATAGATCATTTTTTGGTGGGCGCCAAGATCCTTCTTGGATCTCTTGTTTTAATGTGGAATGAAAATATGAATACTTTTATTAGCTCACCTGCCCGAAAGGTGGTGCAGTGTCCGTCTTCCGGCGTTAACTTTTCCATTTAAACAACTTCTCCTCCAAAACTTGGAGACCTAGAGTCCAGAAATTTGACTTATAGCATGCTTGGATCAAGGGCTACCAAGTTTGTTCAAATGAATGACCTTGACCTTCATTCAAGGTCACAGGGGTCAAATAGTTAAAAATCTTCAAAGATGCTCCACCGCTGACAAATGGTATTTTTTAGCCCACCATCAGTAGATGGTGGGCTATTCAAATCGCCTTTCGTCCGTCGTCCGTCCGTCCGTTAACAATTCTTGTTACCGCTATTTCTCAGGAAGTACTGAAGGGATCTTTCTCAAATTTCATATGTAGGTTCCCCTAGGACCCTAGTTGTGCATATTGCATTTTGGGACCTATCAGTCAACAAGATGGCTGACAGGCGGCCATCTTGGATTTTGATAGTTAAAGTTTGTTACCGCTATTTCTCAAAAAGTGCTGAAGGAGTCTTTCTCAAATTTCATATATAGATTCCCCTAGGGCCCTAGTTGTGCATATTGCATTTTGGGACTGATCGATGAACAAAATGGCCGACAGGCGGCCATCTTGGATTTTGATAGTTAAAGTTTGGTACCGCTATTTCTCAAAAAGTACTGAAGGGATCTTTCTCAGATTTCATATAAAGGTTCCCCTAGGACCCTAGTTGTGCATATTGCATTTTGGGACCGATCGGTGAACAAGATGAATGACAGGCGGCCATCTTGGATTTTGATAGTTAAAGTTTGTTACCGCTATTTCTCAAAAAGTACTGAAGGAATCTTTCTCAAATTTCATATATAGATTCCCCTAGGGCCCTAGTTGTGCATATTGCATTTTGGGACCGATCGATGAACAAGATGGCCGACAGGCGGCCATCTTGGATTTTGATAGTTAAAGTTTGGTACCGCTATTTCTCAAAAAGTACTGAAGGGATCTTTCTCAGATTTCATATAAAGGTTCCCCTAGGACCCTAGTTGTGCATATTGCATTTTGGGACCACAGATGCTTTAAAACTTCCTTTTTGATTGAAATGCTCTTACTTGAATAATGTTTTAAGAATATAAATTTTGTTTGGAAATTTCCTATTTCTATAACGGAAAACAGTTAGCGTTTGAGTTTGTTTTAAACGAATTACAGCGAATATAAAGCATGTTTGGCGCATTATCAATATTTCGTACGCTGCTGAAAAGCCGATACAATAACGGGATATATCGATTATATTGATCCAGCCCCAGTAAGTATTGAAGTTTATACTGGAGTTACCCCCAAAGCAAATTACAGGCTTAATCTGCCTTAAAACAAGCCCAGTAGCTTAGTATATAGTTATGCCATTATTGTAGTGTCTCTTTCCTTCAACATATTAAACCATTTTTACTTGTCTCTCGCCAAGACAGAGGGGCTCTATGGAATCACTTTATTAGTGTCGGTTCTTGGTGTTTGAATAAAGTTTTTGTGTTAGTTGTTGTAATATGTTATCTGTCACAATGACAATTAATTTCTACAATGACTTTGGATATTAATTGTTTATGCTGGGTTGGACAATCATTTAAAGAAGGAGAAAAATTATTCAATTTTAAATTTCAAGAGTGAAAATGGCTGAAAAGTTAAGTCTATATAATGACTTGCTACATATTTTAAAACTGGTAATTTACAAGGAAACCTGAATTGAATTACATTAGTGAGTGACTTCTTTGAATTCTTCTTAGAAAATCAAATCATTGCAGTATTCTAGGGGAGTGGGGGGGGGGAACCCACACATTGCTTATATCGGTATCCAATGTTTCTCATATACTATTTATTATAGGCCCTACAGATCCAGAACCCGGGTCCTGTGTATCCAGAAAATGGCGGTCTATTGACTGGCCAAGCAGATGTGCAGTTGGATGAGCTTTTCTAAAAAACAGTCACGAGTCCAAACCAGGCCACATCACCTTCACCAGAAAACACCGAGTGAAGGGCTGATGAGGAAGGTTCGTTACTTCAAAGTTCACTCGAATAACACATTTAAAAATGGACTACCTATTATGTTTGCTGGGATCTTGAATATTGAAATTTATTGATTGCATTTTCATTTAGTAACAAAAACTGACATCTGGGTACAAGCAGACTTTATACAAAATTAAACAATATAACTTATTAGGAGTATAATACAAATTTCAATGTCGCTTACCTAATAAACAAATTCTTTCATTTCACACAACAGGGAGAAAGGCCATTGAGCCAAGAAAGGTGAGATTGGTTTCATTGATGTTCTAGTCACATGCATGACGAACCTGAGAATCTATTTTGTTACTGTTTTAAGATGCTCCACCGCCGAAGAGCAGAACGGCCGATAACTTATCGATTTGGAACAATAATTGGTGTTTTAATTGTGAAATATAGCATTGTCATAATCTAAACACAAAAATAACTATACAATTATTTTCTTTTACTTTAGTACATTGCACAATCAGAACTTATTAAACATAGTGCCTACTGAATTTTTTTCAGGACGCCAAGTAATATTTCTTTAAATTTGACTGAATTTAAATTAACAAGCCAAAATTTGTCAATGGTCGGTTAAATGGTGTAAAGTAAGTAACTTTTGTAACAAGAAAAATACGTATCCTTGATTCCGGGTTTTTTATTAGCACCCAAAATTACTGTTGTCAGCATCTTTTAAGTATGGGGAAACGAACTTTCTGGCAATAATATCTGGGAGGGGCTTTAAATTTCTCTTTTGTCTTGTTCAATCCTCTTTTGAACAGGAGTTTGTGATAACTTAACTTCATTGTATAATATCGGTTTGTGATTATTTTTGAAAATAGGGATATATTTGTAACTCTAAGAAAATATATAACTGATTAAAAGAAGAAGTGGTAAATCTGTAAGACTGACTCAGATATTTAACAGAATGCAGTTTAATATTTTCAGTTATTTATAATGTAACCAGCACTCATTGAAGCTGCTTTCGGTTTCTTTACAGCAGCGTTAACCATGCTTGTTATATCATGTGATGAGAGATTGCGGTGGACAGAACAATGAACAACAACGCCATGGTTGAAATGTTTGTCTTGAAAAAACGCATTTCAGCGACAGGAAGAGGTGATGCTAAAGGTTATGGTGGAGCAAGAACAAGGCAAGAGGTCAACACGGGCCCAGGATAAAAAGAGGAGCAGGACAAAGACGATCAGCGGCGGAAACGAAACTGAAGCCGGTTACTCATCAGAGTTTAGTATAGTTACAGAAAAATCTATCTATATTTAGAACGAAGGGTACTTCGTCAGTTATAGTATAGTTAACAGAAAATTGATCTATATGGGAGACTGAAGGTACTCGTCAGGTTTGGATATTAGTTACAGAAAAATCTAAATCAATAGGGAGACTGAAGAAAGGTACTCGTCAGGTATTGGTAATAGTTACAGAAAAAAAAACTATTAAAAATGGAAATTTTTGAAATTGATTCTGAGTATCCTCACAAAACCTGGCCTGGCGTTGCACACCTGACATTCTGGCTGTCTATTTACATTTTCATGCCACAACTTTTTTCACTGTAATTACTTCTGCCAGTAATTTAGCAGTTTTAAACTTTTACCCATTTTGACTATAAGCAGTATTATTTAATATAGATATATTTCTAACCGGTTTGTCAAATTTTGCAAGGTCAAAAATCAAAAAAAATTCACAATAATTATCTTATAGTAAATTGAATCGCGAAATTATCTTCTGCTAAATAACGGCTATGCAGAAGTTTTGCAATTTGCAGTTACTTAATTGCCCACCTTTTAGTTGACAAAGTCTTTTTCAACCAAATAGACAATATTCACTTAAACCAAATTTTGAATTGGTAGAATTTTACCACTGGACAACCATTCTTTTGTCTTGGTCATTTTAGCGGAGTGGTAAGAACTTAAATGTTTCTTGTATCTTTACCGCCGAAGCCATCCGTCCTTGGGGGTCCCTCTTGGTAATTTATCATTCCTTACTGTGTTGGTGATTAGCTGTTTGCCACAAAAAAACAATCGTTCCTGTTTGGAGGTATTCTTAGATGGGTGCTGTTTAGTTGATCTGACAATCTAAAACAATCGTCCTGTTCGGAGTATTTAGTGCAGTGGTTAGTGTTTTGCCAATCAAATAACAATCTCCTGTCTGGAGTATTTTAGTGAGTGTTTAGGTTTTTCTGACAATCTAAAACAATCGTCCTTTCTGGAGGATTTTAGTGGAATGGTTATAGGGTCCTGACAATCAAAAAACAATCGTCCTGTTCTGGAGTATTTAGGCCAGTTGTTTTAGGTGTGCTGACAATCTAATACAAATCCCCTGTTCATGGCAGTTATTTTTTAGTGCAGTGGTTTAGGTGTCTGACATCTAAAAACAAGCTTCCTGTTCTGGGTTATTTTAGTGCCAGTGGTTTAGTGTGTTCTTGCCAATCTAATAACTAATCGTCCTGTTCGGAGTATTTTAGTTGGAGTGGTTAGGTTGTACCTGCACAATCTAAAAACCAAATCCATCCTGCTCTGGAGTATTTTTAGTGGAGTGGTTTAGGTGTCTGACAATCTAAATACAATCGTCTGTCTGGATATTTTAGTGGAGTGGTTTAAGTGGCTGACAATTAAAAACAATCGTCTGTTCTGGAGTTATGTTAGTGGAGCTGGTTTAGGTGTTTGCCAATCTAAAATATCAATCGTCCTGTCTGGAGTATTTTAGTGGAGTTGGTTTAGGTGTTTTGCCAATCTTCAAACAATATCTCCTCCTGTTCTGGAGTATTTAGTGGGAGTGGTTTAGGTGTTGCCAATCCTAATAACAATCGTTCCTTTCTGGAGCATTTTAGTGGAGTGGTTTAGTGTTTGCCAATTAAATAACAATCGTCGCTGTTATGGAGCATTTTAGGCCAAACAAAAATTAATTTCTTTGTTTCTCAGGCAACATTTTTTCCAAAAAAAAGATATGAGGGAGGAGGCTATTTTTTTTTTTTTTTTTACTACTAAAAATGTGATGAGGGAGGGATTTTTTTTTTTTTTTCTCAGTCACATAATTATATACATTGAAATCATGTGATTTGGAAATTGTGTCATGTTAATGACATTTAAATGAATAAAGAAAATTCTTAATTTTAAACTATTGTCTTTATTTTCTGGTATTAAACTTACAATTCTATAAATTGAAAAACAATTGAAAACAACTGTTATGTTCAATGTTAGCCAGATGTACATAAGCAAGTTGATCAGGACTCCCTTATGTTTTAAGATTTGCGTCTTTTCTCCCTTCGTTCCTCCCACACATTTTCTCTTTCTTTTAAGAGCTTGTTGTCATTTTCAAATTCACACTAGGGCAAATATATAAAGTTTACTGATAAGAAACCCAGCTTGGCTTCTGAAGTGTTGACACAACTTGTGAAATTGGAGATGATTACCTATTTCGGATTATTGTTGTCTTGTTGATACATAATTCGGCAATAGTGACCTTCTCTACCCAGCATCTATGAGAACTTGGAAAGCATGCCGTTTTTTCCAACCTGTTTATTCCGACACTCATTTTTCAATGATCAGTTTGACATTGTTTTCAATGTAGATGCGATGACTTGTTGCCCTCGTTCAACGTGTATTCTGCATCAAGTCCAAACAGTTTCGTTGCTTCATTTACGTTTGAAGACATCAAACTTTGTCATAAAAAAAACGTCAGTTTTCCGTTTGCCGATAGCAGCCGAACAACATGCATGATCCTGCGAATTGTTGGCGGGAAATTGACCAGTCGTCGGACCAAGCAAATCCATCGCACAGACCTTTGTAGAGTTCGTCCAAACGAAACAAGTACACTATAATTCGAAATGATTGTCCAGGGTAAAAGAACACTCCCAGAAAAAAGATATTTGAAGCGAAATCATTATTGCTGCCGAGGTACCATGTGCAATCACAAGCTTTCTAAAGGATACAAAACGTTTCAATGATCTGATTTGTGGATTCTAAAAAACGGATCGGTCAGTTCCGGATTAATGCGGAACCAACTTGATTTTTTCCGGATTTATTTTCGGCGCGGACGCTTTTTATTTTTTGATTTCATAAAAAGTGAGTGTGCGGGGGTTCATATTTGGATGCGGGCGGGCCTGAAAAACAAAGAAATTAATTTGTTGGCCTTAGTGCAGTGGTTTAGCGTGTCTGACATCTAAATACAATCGGGCCTGTTCTGGAGTATTTTTTAGTGGAGTGTTTAGGTGTTTGCCAATCAAATAACAATCGTTCCTGTTCTGAGATATGTTAGTGGAGTAGTTTACGGTGGTCTGACAATCTACATACAATCGTCCTGTTCTGGAGTATGTTAGTGCAGTGGTTTAGGTGTCTACAATCTAAAATACATCGTCTGTTCGGAGTATGTTAGATGCAGTGGTTAGGTGTTTCTGACATTCTAAAATACAATCGTCTTGTTCTTGGTCAAGTATTTTGTGACAGTGGTTTAGGTTCTGACAAGATCTACATACAATCGTCCTGTCTGAGTATCTTTAGTGGAGTGTTTAGAGTGTCTGACAATTCTAAATACAATCGTTCTGTTCTGAGAGTATGTTAGCTGGAGTGGTTTAGGTGTTTGACAAATCTAAATACAATCGTTATTTCTGGAGTATGTTAGTGCAGTGGTTTAGGTGTCTGACAATCTACATAAAATCGTTCTGTTCTGGAGTATTTTAGTGGAGTGGCTTTAGGTGTCTGACAATCTAAAAACAATTCGTCCTGGTCTGGAGTATTTTAGTTGCAGTGGTTTTATGTCTGGACATCTAATACAATCTCCTGTTCTGGAGTATTATATTTTAGATGGAGTGGTTTACGTTTCTGACAATCTAAATTACAATCGTCCTGTTCTGGAGATTTTAGTGGAGTGGTTTAGGTATGTACTGACAAATCTAATACAATCGTTCCTGTTCTGGAGTATTTTAAGTGCAGTGGTTTAAGCGTGTCTGACAATCTAATACAATTGTCCAGTTCTGGAGTATTTAGTGAGTGGTTTATGTGTCTAGACAACTAAATACAATCGTTTCCTGTTCTGGAGGTATTTTAGTGCAGTATGTTTCTTAGGCTTGTTCTTATCTGACAACTAAATACATTGTCCAGTTCTGGAAGTATTTTATTGCTGGAGTGGTTTATGCTGTTTGACAAATCTAAATACAATCGTCCTGTTCTGGAAAGTATTTTATGTAGTGGTTTAGGTGTATCTGTTAATCTAATACATCGTTCCTGTTCTGGATATTTTAGTGGAGTGGTTTAGGTTGTCTGGTTAATCTAAATATTACAATGTCCTGTCTGGAGTATTTTAGTGGAGTGTTTAGGTTGTCTGACAATCTAAATACGAATCGTCCTGTCTGGAGATTAGTTGCAGTGGTTATTAGTTGTCTGACAATCAAATACAATTGTCCAGTTCTGGGTATTTATATGTTATGTGTCTGACAATCTAAATACAATCGTCCTGTTCGGGAGTATTTTAGTGGAGTTGGTTTAGGTGTCTGACAATCTAAAAACAATCGTCCCTGTTCTGGAGTAATTTTAGTGGAGTGGTAGGTGTTCTGGATAATCTAAATTACAATCGTACCTGTTCTGAGTGTAGTGGAGTGTTGGTGTCTGACAATCTAAATACAATCGTCCTGTTCTGGAGTATTTTGTGGAAGTGGTTTATGTGTCTGACAAATCTAAAATACAATCGTTCCCTGCTTCTGGAGTATGTTAGTGGAGTGGTTTTAGGTGTCTGACAATCAAATACAATCGTCCTGTTCTGGGAGTATTTTTGTTTTGGAGTGTTTAGGATGTCTGACAATCTAAAAAAACAAATCGTCCTGTTCTGGAGTATTTTAGTGCAGTGGGTTTAGGGGTCTGACCAATCTAAATACAATCGTCCTGGTCTGGAGTATTTAGGCAGGTTTAGTGTCGACATCTAAATACAATCGTCCTGTTCTGGAGTATTTTAATGCAGTGGTTTAGTGTCTGAACAATCGTAAAATACAATCGTCCTGTCTGGAGTATTTTAAGATGCAGTGGTTTAGGTGTCTGACAATCTAAATACAATTCGTCCTTTCTGGAGTATTGATGGGAGTGGTTTAGGTGTCTACAAATCTAAATACAATCTCCTGTTCTGGAGTATTTTTAGTTGCAGTGGTTTAGGTGTCTGGACAATCTAAATACAATCGTCCTTTTCTGGAGTATTTAGTGCAGTGGTTTAGCGTGTCTGATAACTAAATACAATCGGTCCTGTTCTGGAGTATTTTAATGCAGTGTTTAGTGTTTGACAATCTAAATACAATCGTTCTTGTTCTGAGTATTTTAGTTGGAGTGGTTTAGGTGTCTGACAATCAAATTCAATCGTTCCTGTTCTGGAGTATTAGTGGAGTGGTTAGGTGTTACTGACAATCTAAAATTACAATCGTCCTGTTCTGGAGTATTTAGTGGATGGATTAGGTGTCTGACAACTAAATACAATCGTTCCTGTTCTGGAGATTTTAGTGCAGTGGTTTAGGTGTCTATTGCTAAATACAATCGTGGGTTCGGAGTATTAGTGTTTATAACAAACCATTGTCAGGTCATTATTCTTAGGCCAAGGATTGAATCATTGTGGAACCTTTTAGTTAGTACTTATAAAGATAATTCTTCGGATTCTCCTAAAGTGAAATGATAACAATGGAAAACAATTGGGAGTATAAATCACTTCTTTGGGAACAAATCTTGCTATTTCGTAAAAAATTGCTGTCTACATCAGTTAATTGACAAAAATTATCATTTAATTGTCAAATCTGGGTATGTAATCATTGTAAACTGTTCTGAATTAATCATCGAGCAAATATCGAGCATGATGGAAGTTGATTACTGTAGCCTGTGTTATTATTCCTGAAACATTAATTATGTTTTTGGAAATCTTGTAGATTATCTGTAACAATAAAGTTAGTTACAATCTTATATATTAGAAATTATTGTTTTTTGATGAAAAGAGACGCAAATCGTTTTTTTTTTTTTTCATTATAGCTACTGAGAGGAGGGCCTGCACACTCCGGGAGTTAAACCTTACTTTCTGATTCACCCCTGAAAGTCATAATGGATTAGTTTTTCAATCTTTGAATAGAAGAGTCTAAATGTGTTCTTCAGGAGTGGATGAGTTCATACTTAATGGATATTAGTTCGTTATTAATGATATATTCAAAACACTGTAAATTTTGTGTGTAGTGAGCGAGTGAGTGGGTGATCAAAGTGTTCAATAAAATTTTCAGCTTCTCTGAAGAGCCGCAACAGATGCAAATGTTTGGGGATTATACCATATGCGTCTAATAACACCTGACCCCAATAACCCCTCATTTCTGGAGAAGGAGTTGAAGTCTGCGATACATGCCCGATCCCATGGATTTAACTGTAGTTTAGAAACATGTGATGCCTCTAACATCAGCTTGTAGCCATATTACTGAACTGAGAGTGTTACATGTGAATAATATGATCTCAGCATAGATTCAAGAGTACAGAAAATATTGCTAAAATTTTTTTCTCGTCCACAACTTACATTTTGCCACTTATGTTAACACTTAATTATGGCGAATACCTCTCACCGTGTAATGTACGGAAAAAATTGTGTATATTTAAAATATATTTAGACCAGACAAGAAAATCAAGAACATGCCCTGTCTAGCAGCAGCAGCAGTGAAAGTTTACACTGATTATCAGCGAAAATCTCACCACAAATTAGTAAAGCCAATCACGGAAAGGCTTACAAATGTGTGGTTCAACTTGAGAACCAATCATGAAAGCTTACAAAAGTGTTAGTTCTACTGAGAACAGTTACGGAAAAGCTTACAAAATTGTAGCGCTACTGAGAGCCAATCATTTAAGGCAGCAATAATAGGTCAATTACCTGGAGAATGAACTTATGCTCTAAAAACTATTTGTCCAAAAATGCCAGAATGACTCGAGGATTTGAGAATCAATTCGCAAGGCCAGACTGACTTTGAAAATAGGCACAGAAAAAATTAACCTCGGAAAAATCTACGAAGAAAAAAACGTAAAAGTAGAAAAAGAAATCCACATGCCAAAAAGGCTGCCGCCAAACGGCAGAAAAAACAACTAATGACAGTCTGCCTAATCATATCAGATAAAACTGGTTCATGTCTATAGGAAATAAATTTATCTGCAACATAAGATTGTGTTACCCATATAGGGTTCTAAAACTTCCATCTTCCAGGGTTTTCTATCACTGTTATTATATCACCTCGGAGTAAGTATTCATAGTAAACTAAGGCTGGAAAGCCACAACTAAACCGGTAGTTTGGACGTTTGGGTACATCACATGGACTTTGATGTTAAGTCGGTCACGCTCTTTAATCTACAAAGAAATTATGTAGACCTATGATGGTCAGTTTATTTCTCTGAAATGCCTTCAGTTTTTCCTATGTCGTGACATAGTCAGTGGCATCCCTCGATACCTCCAGGGGTTTGCGATCATTTACATTCTCTAACACCCTGGACTATCTCATTAAAGTAAAAATTGGAGAAACATAACAGGTAATTGGTTTGTTTGATGCACATCAAAAGAGCTGTATAACAGTACACTATGGTTGACTGTGTGCTTTGAAGTTGGGCGTCAAAACTCTCTGTTATCTTCAAAAGGAAATCTTTGTAGGCCTGTGATTGGTTAAGATGTTTTCCGCTGATTCTGGTTCCAATTTTACCAATGAGATTAGCCAGGGGTATAAAGATCGTAAGTGATCTGAACCCCTGGAGATGGGATGGTCAATGGAGAAATGTATAACAAATACTGTATTGAAGGAAACTTCAGTTTTACTGTAGTTGAAATGAAATTCAAAACCTGTTATGTATTTTATTGTTAAAAATTACACCAAAAAAAAATTAAAAAAAAAAAAAAAATGACATGTTTTGGCATGATATAATAATAAAATCTTTATCAAAGTAAAGCTCACTTTTATTATAAATCATGCAACTCTTTAATCAAAATTGAAAAAGTTTGCAATAAATAACCAGGATGAACTCCTGGCACAATGGAAAAAAATACGATGTACAGTATCGCTGTACATTGCACCCCTCCTGTATTAATTATTCATCTCCCAAAGAAGAAAGAACCTGTGTTTACTGCCGGACCAGATTAAAGTGCAGGAATCGGGAAGAAATGAATATCACTGATTTTGTTAAGAGTTTACTATTCACAACTACTCTTTGTTGCAACTTAATGTGCCCTGGCTGGGCAATGATTACAGTGCAATATGTTACCATTATTGACTTATAAGTGCCAAATCCTGTGTCGTAGGTTCATAAGTTCACTTACTTTTGATTATTCATAAGATGGTGGGCTTATTCAAATTCACCTTTCGTCCGTCCGTCCAGCTAAGCAATTCTTGTTACTGCCATTTCTGCAGGAAGTACTAAAAAGGAACTTTTCAAATTTGATGTGTTGAGATTCCCCTAGGCCTAGTTGTGCATATGCCATTTGAGACTGATTGGGTCCTGGAATTTATAGTTAAAGTTTGTCCGCTATTTCTCAGAAACTACGTGAAGGGATCTTTCTCAAATTTCATAGTAGGTTCCCCTTAGAAACCCTTGTTGTGCATATTGTATTTTGAGGCTGATTGCTAACAAGATGGCTGGACCAGCACCATCTTGAAATTGGATGTTAAAGTTTGTTACGCTATTTCTCACAAAAGCACGAGGGATCTCTCTCATATTTCATATGTAGGGTCCTAGTTGTGCATTGTTGCTTTTGAGACTGACTCAACAAGAAGGCCAACCGTGCCGCCACTTGGATTTCATCGTTGAGTTTGTAACGCTGTTTTTCAGGAAAGTACAGAAGGATCTGTTCAAATTTTATTATGTAGTATGTTTGAAAAAAAGTTTGAAAGCAGGATAAAGATCCCTCTTTCCATTGTCAGGTATAGATCATTCTTTGGTGGGCGCCAAGATTCCTTCTGGATCTCTTGTTTTAATGTGGAATGAAAATATGAATTACTTTTATTAGCTCACTGCCCGGAAAGGCTGGTGCAGTGTCCGATCTTCGGCGTTAACTTTTCATTAAACAACTTCTTCCTTTCCAAAACATTGGAGACCTAGAGTCCCAGAAATTTTGACTTATAGCATGCTGGGATCAAGGGCTACAATTTGTTCAAATGAATGACCTTGACTTCATTCAAGGTCACAGGGGTAAATAAGTTAAAAAATCTTTATATAGATGCTCCACCATGACAAATGGTATTTTTAAGCTCACCTGCCAAAGGGCCGGGAGGCTTTTGTCATGCGCGGCGTTCCGGTCGTCCGTCCGTCCGTCCGTCCGTCCGCCGTCCGTCCGTCCGTCCGTCCGTCCGTCGCTCCGTCTGTCCGTCAACATTTCCTTTAAATCGCTACTATCATAGAGTTCTGCACTGGATTGTAACCAAATTTGGCCAGGAAACATTCTCGGGGAGGGAAACAGAACTTGTATAAATTTTTTGGCTCTGGACCCCCAGGGGACAGGTAGGGGGGGGCCAATAGGGGAAATAAGTAAATCCTATAAATCGCTACTTTGTCCTAGAGTTCTGCTTATGGATGTAACCAAATTTGCCCAGAAACATTCTTAGGGGAAAGGGAAACAGAACTTGTATAAATATTGCTCTGGAATCCCCGGGGGAGGGAGGGCGCGGGGCCCCAATAGGTGAAATGAGGAAATCCATTTATAAATCGACCTGTCCTGTGTTCTGCATGGATTTGAAAACCAAATTTGGCAGAAACATCCTTGGGGAAGGAGAATAGAAACTTGTATAAATTTTGCCTCTGACACCCCGCGGGACAGGAGGGGCGGGGACCAATACGGAAATTATAGGTAAATTCCTATAAATCGCTTACTGTCTTATATTCTGCATGGATTATAACGCAAAATTGGACCTTAAAACATCCTTGGGTTAGGACAGAACTTCCTAAATATTTGACTCTGACCCCTGAGCGAAAGAGAGGGCGCCCAATAGGCGAAAATTAAGGTAAATCCTATAAATCGCTACTTGTCCTAGATCTGCATGGAATTGTAACCAAATTGGCCAAAACATCCTGTGGGGGAAGGAGAAACAGAACTTGTATAAATTTTGGCTCTTGACCCCCCGGGGACAGGAGGGCGGGCCCAAGGGGAAATTTAGGTAATCCTATAAATTGCTACTGTTTCTAGAGTTCTGCATGGATTGGCTAACCAAATTTGGCCAGAACATCTTAGGGGAGGGGAACAGAACTTGTATAAATTTTTGCTCTGACCCCCTGGGGACAGGAGGGGC